>JAHCHA010012111.1:9683-77796 GCA_027742795.1 Vigna hirtella | reverse complement strand
AAGATTAACATCTTTGTGGCAAATATTTCTTTTAGGGTTTCTTAGGTTGCCTTAAACATTTATACCTATATTGTGGTGTTTCCATCTTTGTCTTATGAACCTCCAGAAAAAATTT
This sequence comes from Vigna hirtella, assembly GCA_027742795.1. Taxonomy (NCBI): domain Eukaryota; kingdom Viridiplantae; phylum Streptophyta; class Magnoliopsida; order Fabales; family Fabaceae; genus Vigna; species Vigna hirtella. Next base: position 77,681 of record JAHCHA010012111.1, on the reverse strand, counting down.
AAAAAAGTCGAGACGGACAGGCCAGGACATGAAAGAGATGGATCTGTATATTTGAAACAGACCGATCACGACTACCACATAAGCGTTTATAAAAAACTCGAATTTAAAAAGTCGACGATGATCAAAGATCAAACGAACTCTTAGAAAAAAATTTATTGGCCACATTGAAATAAATTATTTTGAATAATTTAATAATTATAATTAGTTATTAGTATAAATGATTATGATATCAAAAAATTCTATGATTAACATTATTAGAAAAACAAATTTGACCCCTCTCATGCATTATTTTTTCACTTTTTAGTATTTTAACAGACGTGTGATCAATATCAAGCCACGTTGTCATTAATATGACCATATATAATCATTAAAAACTCATTTGAAGTTCTTAATTTATAACGCTTTGAATCGATTCTTTATTACTTAGAATCGATTATACTAACTTAGCAAAAGTGAGAGTGTAATTATATGAATATAGAGTCCCACATCAAACTTTTTAACTTCAAGCCCTCCAAATCTCCCCTTCTTCGCGGGTGATTGAAAAGTAGACAATTTTTGGTGAGTGGGACGTCATTTTGTTTTTAAATGAATCAAACAAAATTTATTGAATGATGTTTGAACGTCGAATTCGGCGGGGCTTCGACGTTCATAGAAGAAGGTGGATTGTGGCAGTTACTAAGCATAATTACACGATGTACGTCATCGGTTCATCTATTTATATAGCTTGCATTTCACATAATCCTTGCCTCCTGTTTCCGTATTGAACATATTAGGATTTATGCTTTTTATATCCTTGGCGTTTTCCTTTCCTTAGATTTTGAAACATGTATGTTCTTTAAATTGCAATTTGCTCGGTTGAATGTCAAAGTGTCTCATTCATGTCTCAGTTCATATGAAGGTGGCCTTTGACATTCAAGTGAACAAAATGCTTTTCATAGTACAGAAATGATTAAGTTATCTTACTAAAAGGGAAGTGCATAGGAAAAAGAAATATGGTTCACAATATTTTTAATGCTGAAACAATTTTGAGATCTAAAATAATTATATAAAAATGTTGTTCAACTTCATCATTTAAAATTGTATGATTCTTTTTTAAACTGTCCATAAGTTGCACTCCTCCATTAGATTTCAGAGCTATCTTTTTTTTAAGGGAGGATACAACTTAAGGACAATTTAAATTTGGAATCAATTTACACAGTTGACGTCGAATGTTGATGCAAAGACATGGAGTTTATTCATTGTTCACATCCATTTTATGTGATAAACGACGTCCTACACCCCCTTAAAATGATGTTTTAACGTTGAACGCGACCGGGAATTGACGTACATTTGGATCAAAAACTACATTTTGATGAAGTACATTTCACTGGATCAAAAAGTACATTTTGATGAAGTACATTTGGATATATTTTGTTTTGCCCCTCTCATAGAACGTCGTAGGAAGCGGGGCAGTGACGTGAAGGAAATTGCAGTATGTTGGGAACATTAATGGTGAGCTCTTAACTTCATTAATGAAGAACCATCCATTCACAGTCTTTTTCAGCCCAATAGATGACAGACTTGGTATACCAATTTCTTCAGACCTTTTGCACACAATTCTTCTATCTTCTTCAGATACATCTACTCCTTGGAGTTCTAGTACCTTGATGATAAATACTCCATAAGGCAATTTGCGTGCAAAATCATCTCCTGTAGCGATCATGTGGTGTTTTAGTACCGCAACTCAGTTGGTTGGGATTCTAGTCTTGATAGTTGATAACAATTGAAAAACTGTTATTTTTTGACTTAATTTTGACCTTAAAGACAACCTTTATGACTTAGTGATGAGTCAATATTTTCTTGACTTCACTTAGTTTATCGTGCTACAATTAATCAGGGAATTGTGCTTAAATGTCCGGTATTTTTCCGTTTTTGCTAACTGTGCTTAATTTGACCATAAATTCTTATTTTAATTAATTTGAATTATCTGAGCTAATTATTTACATCATTGATTGTAGGAAAAATTTTGGAGATACATTTTGAGACATCAGGAAGAATGCCAAATAAATTCAAGACTCTCCACATAGACATTTTAGAATTAATTAAATTGTAATTTAGTAGTGTAGAATGTTTTTGGATTAACTTTTGTAGATTGGGCTATTTTTTGGCAAAATTGACTAAGCCCAAAAGTGTGGGTGGGTGACTTGGCACCCTAGGTTTTTGTGTGGCCCCCACCCTCATAAAATAGTGACACACGACCTTGAGAGAAAACCAGCCGCCACACTCATTGGGGTTTTTGGCTTTTGAACGCTGTCACGGTGGATGAATGGGAGAGATATTTTGAATTTTATTTTCATTTTGCAAATGTTGTATTCATGAGAACAATGTTTTCTTTAATTTTTCATTCAATAAAAAATGCACACGAAGGGGTACGTCCAGTATTGTCCCACCATGGTGATTCATTACTTTTGAAAAGCGCATTCCATTTTGTCCAGCAGCTACCACGTCTTGGATGGAGAGCTCCAAAGCCAACACGTTGAGAGGAGTGGTGTCACGACCTGGCTGGAGAGGAAGGCACACGCTGATTCCAGTAGGCTGCACGACGAGCACGGAGAATCAATGAAGGAGCATTTTGCTGTGCACAGTTATTCATAGATAAAGAGTCTCAATTTTTATTCCAGCAAGAGAAATGAGTGTTTCTTTCCTTTAGAAAAGTGGTGCATGGTGTTTTATTGTCTATGAAAGTAAGGTTTTAATTTTCATTGAATGGGGGCTGGAATGATGAGCACGTTGCTGCAGCCAATTGGTTGAGAAGAAGAAGTTTATTTCATTGCTTGGGAAAGCACCGTCTTGGTTGCTGGAAGAAAGAGAGTCTCTCCCTTTCATTCTTATTCCATTTGAGCATGCACATGTGCACCTTGAAGGAGGCACAAATTCCATTGCAGAAGCAATTCCAATTTACCTTTGGCTTGAGGAGAGCACATGGGTCACGTGAAATGGTAGAAAAAGTTTATATTTTCTTATCTCTTTTGCCTTAGAATATTTTACATTATATGTTGAATTGCTTGTCATCTATTTAATTGAGTGTTGCATTTTAATAGCCTAAATTGTGTTGGGATATTTATTTATTGAGTGTTCGGTTTAATATTTTTTTGTTGTCCATTTTGTAGGTAGTGATAATTTGACTGTCACGTTAGCTTAAGTTAGTTGGGCTGGTGATGAGTGCATATTTATGCCCACATTTATGTTTGAAAATTAAAATTTTGATGGGATAATTGTGTTTAATTGGTTGATTTTAAGTGAATTTGTGATTATTGGAATTATTGGGTTTGGGAAATAAAGAGACGTAAAAAGTAAGTTTTAGCGCATAAATTATTCTTGGATGTTCTAATGTTTATTTGTGCAGCTGAGAATATAAGTTTTATTGGTTCAAATGGCAATTCAAGGCCCAAAATCAGGTTTTATTTGGAAAATAATGTACAGATGGGCCAAACAGACAACTTTTACCCTTGCACCTCCCAATTTCCCTACATACACCCCTCTTCTCTTAAACAGGCCCAATACTAAGCCAAACAGTAACCCTATTCTAAATACACCTCCTAAATGTCCCTACCCATACCCCTCCTAAGCTAGAGTCCACCAGATCATGCCACGTGTCCAAATCCTACCCACACAGACCTAGCCAACCACATGCCGCCACATCAGCCCTAACCCATGAGCATCATCTTCCACCTTCTTCACAGAAACCCTAGCCGCCAATGCCGTCAGCCGCCGTTCTGCTTCCGCCGCTCCCGCCAATGCCGCAAGTCGCCAATGCCGCAAGTCGCCGCCACGGCCAGAACATCATCTCCTTCCTTTCTCGCCGGCGCATCAACGGAACACCACCTTCCCGCCGCGACGCTCCGCCTCCGCCGCGACGCTCCGCCTCCGTCGCGCATCACCATCGCACCTCCATCTTCGTCTTCTCCTCCATTGACGCAAGCTTCTTCCACAGCCACCGTCATCTTCATCACGTCGTTCCATCATTCTCGCGAGGCCACCACAAGTCTTCCGTTCGCACATCAATAGCAAATCGCGATTCCGCCATGGATGCCATCAACGAGCATCATCGCCGCAAGACCTCCATCACGCACAGCCGCTCTCCTCCATTCGTGCCAACACCTTGTCGCTCCGAAATCGCGCCACCGTCTCCACCATCAACACTCAGACGCGAGTTCTTCCCGCTGCCACACCGCAAGGCCGCCAAAATCTTCATCTTCACCACCATGAACTTCTTCTCCATTGATCACGACGCATCACCTGCAAGAAGAAACCAGATTTAACATCCACACAGAAATCCAATTCAGAAGCCGTGAGCCATCTCCATTCGAAAATCCTAGTGCGAGAAGCAAAGAAGCGTTTTCCATTCACGGTGCAACGCAGGTCGCGTGACGGCACAGAGAAAGCCACTTTCCCCAATTCTGAACCCTAATTTTGGGGAAGGAAGAGGGTAGCCACGTGGCAAGCTCTCATTGGCCGCGCCCTTCCTCAGTCAAAGCTGGTCAACACTGCTTAAGTCTGGGCAAAGCTGGTCAACAGGGGTTCTGGTGCAATTTTGAAGAATTCAGTTGGGGCTAAAATGCATATAGAGGAAATTTCAGGGTATTTGTGGAATTTTGGAAAGTCAGAAAAGATAAAAAATAAAATTCAGTTGTTGAATTAATTTAATTTGGGAATATCAACAGAAAATATCTTCCAAATAATGTTATAATTATTTAAATCTTTTAGTTATTTGGAAGATATAAGATAAAAGATTCTATCAACTGAATATTCAGAGTCCAAGCCCAATCAAGCCTATATAAAGAGACCCAGAGGACTTCACTTCATTAATTCATTCTCTCATACTCCTTTCACTTTTCTTTCATCTTGTATTCAACTCCATTCATGGAGAGCTAAGCATCTAGGGCTATTCTGCTGTAATTCCAAGACGGATTCTGAGGTTATGTTCAGTTAATGCAATTGTTTACTTTGATTATTGATTTAAGTTGTTCTCTCTATGTCTTTCATCTCTCTATCTTGTTAAAAGCAAAGATTTTTGCATCATAATATGTTTGAATCTACATGCATATTGATTATATGAGTTTTAGGGTTTCTAGGTTTAAATTGAGAATCTACTTTGATTTAATTTAGGAACTTTCATATGATTAAATGGTTTTTACTATCAATTGAGAATGTACTTTGGTTGGTAGTAATAATTTCAACTATAATCAATTGAGAATTTACTTTGATTGATTAACTTTTGACTTGGTTAGGAGATTTAAGAATAGACATGATTAAACACAATAGAATTTGATTGAGAATGTACTTTGATTGAATTTATTGTGAATAATCTAGAAAGGTTTTGCATTTGATTGAGAATTTACTTTGGTTAAATGCATGATCGCCCTCAAATTAATTAAGAATGTACTTTAATTAATTTGAAACTTAAACAATAATCAATTGAACAATTATCCGTGAATAACCGATGACGAATCTATCTTGGAAAAGTAGTGGAATTAGCCTATTTAATCATAACTGTTTTTAAGTTTATTATTTGTTCTTTAAACATTCTCCAAACATCATTTTTATTCATAACCATTGCATAGCATAAGAGTCAGATATTCAAAAGCAATTCCGTGTTCGTTGGGAGACGACTTAGGGTTACTTTAGCCCTATCTACTTTCTTGGATACTACTTGGCAATACTGAAGTTGCCTTGAAAAGTAGTACTAATTTGATAGCTTCAACGACAGCTTATCAGCTGGGCATTAGCGATATTACATTGTTTCTTTGAGATTTCCTGGACTATTCTTGTGTTTCTTCTGCTTTGCTTATTTGTGTTTTAAATTTAGTGCATTTCGCATACACAAACTCTTCACCAACTTCCTCCCCCCTACTACGTGTTCGACCTATTACCTAAACCACATTTGGTCCTTGAGAGACGACCTATGAGTCACTTCCTAGCACTATACTGCATTCTTATTTGCACATCAAATTTCTATGGGCTGCAACAGCCCTAGCACTTAGAAACTAGCTTGTAATCATGCTTTTCCTTATGTTTTAGAAATAAGAGAGTTGGATGGGTTTTATGCTTGGTTTTCCTTGTTTTTGCAGGTTTTTAGATGAATTGAATGGAAAAAGTGAATAGTCAGAAGTTCGACTCAGAAAAGGAAGAAAAAGTGCATAAAAGAAGAGCCGTAAGTATCGCTCAGCGCCACTTTTACCATTGAGCGACACTTTAAAGTCCTGCAGGCAACGCTGAGGGGCAAAACTGGAGCTGAGCATCAAATAGAAGAACCGCACTTACCGTTGAGCAGTAATTACCACTGCGCGCCATTTTAATGAGCCTTGGGCCACTTTTCTGTAATTTTTAGAAGGCTATATATATAAGGTTTTAGCCGAATTAGGGTTAGTTTTGGCTAGAACGAAGCAAAATGACACTTTCTTCACCCCTTGGAGGAGGATTTTGGATGCTCAAGCTCCACTCTTCAAATTCTAGGGTTCTATCTTTCGGTCTTTCATTATTTTTCATCTAGTTTCACCATGATTATGGTGAACTAAACCTTCATTGTTGTTGGCGAATCAATGTAATCCTTTGAAACTCTCATGTATTGAATTGGTTCTTTAATCTATATGCTTTCTTTCATTAAATGTTAGGGTTTTTCTTCTATACTCTATGCATGCTTTGTTTAACTCATTCAATTGCATGATCATTGATGTTATTTGTATGGACACATATGAGTAAATCTAGAACTGAAGAAATTCTCCCAAGAGTAATATTGCCTAAACATAGGGATAAAAGGATTGGTTGCCTTTAAGCTTCTGTGCGAATGTAATGCATGAATAATTGTTAGGGAGACAAGACATTGTAAACTAGTGATTAGGAGTAGGCTTTCTTCACCGAGACGTCGACTTTAAGGTAAATTAGAAAGTGACATTAACATTAATGAAGAAAGATGAATTCATGAATACATGAGAGTGGATAGGATGAATTGAAAACCCCAACAACATCATCATTCCATATATTTCAATCACGTTTTGCTTCTTTTGTCCAATTGATCAATACATGCATTCATATTTACTTTTTAGTATTTGCATTTAAATCAACAAGAATTTGTTCACAAGTCTAATTTAATCAACAAATCACATAATTGTTTAGGCCGTGAGTCCTTTGGGAAACGATACTTGGTCTTACCATTTTATTATTACTTGATACGATTCGGTTACACTTGCCGAGGGTTAACAAGTTTTTGGCGCCATTGCCGGGGACTCGTGGTTTAACTATTGTATTTTTGTGATTATTGATTAACTTTGACTTGATTTTTATCTTTTTATCTTTTTGTTTATCTTTCTATCTTTTTGTTTTTATTTTTTTATCTTTCTATCTTTTTAGTTTATCTTTTCTATCTTTTTGTGCTATAAATTGTTTCTAGGGTTTTGTGTTCTTGTGTATGCACGATACAATTAGGACTAGGAGCAAGAAAACTTTGGAACCTCTTCTTGAAGGATTGGACGAAAGTAGAAGGAGAAGGAGGATATGAACTTCTAGAGAACTATTTCCTTCTCCGGAAACACTTCTACAACCCTCACCACAAAGATCTAACCAGAGCATTGAAGAGATGACCGAAGAGAACAATGTTAGACGTACACTAGCGGATTACACCACTATTGTTGGCCCTCATCACTTTAATAGCATTGCTAGGCCGAGGGTTAATGCTACAAACATGGAGGTGAAACCGGCGTTGATTCAATTGGTCAAGAGATACCAATTTAATGGGCTATCACATCAAATTCCATATGAGCATCTCACCATATTCAACGAGATTTGCAACACTGTAAAGATCAATAGTGTGCCGGATGAAGCAATAAAGCTTAGTTTGTTTCCTTTCTCATTGGGAGGCAATGCTAAGTTATGGTTGAACTCTTTTCCGGAGGAAAGCTTTACTAAATGGGAAGTCATGGTTTCAAAGTTCCTAAACAAGTACTTCCCACAATCTAAAATCAACAAAGGGAAGCAAGAGATTTCTTCTTTTAGACAAGGCATGGAGGAGACGTTAGGTCAAGCTTGGGATAGATACAAGAGCTTGTTGAGAAAGACGCCCACTCATGGCTTTGACGAAGCAACTATAGTCACTCTTTCCCTTGGAGGTCTTGGTTCACAAACCAAGTTGATGCTAGATGCCTCAGTTGGAGGTAATATTAAATGCAAGACTCTAGAGGAAGACACTGAATTGATTGACAACATGGCTACAAATGATAATGAGTTGCATAATGGGAGAGGAGCTCCAATTCAACAGAAGGGAGTTCTACAATTGCAATCAAATGATGCCTTGCTTGCTGTTAACCCTCGATAAGTGTAACCGAATCGTATCAAGTAATAATAAATGGTAAGACCAAGTATCGTTTCCCAAAGGACTCACGGCCTAAACAATTATGTGATTTGTTGATTAAATTAGACTTGTGAACGAATTCTTATAGATTTAAATGCAAATACTAAAAGGTAAATATGAATACATGTATTGATCAATTGAACAAAAGAAGCAAAATGTGATTGAAATATATGGAATGATGATGTTGTTGGGGGTTTTCAATTCATCCTATCCACTCATGTATTCAAGAATTCATCTTCTTCATTAATGTTAATGCCACTTTCTAATTTACCTTAAACCCAATGTCTTGGTGAAGAAAGCCTACTCCTAATCACTAGTTTACAATGTCTTGTCTACCTAGCAATTATTCATGCATTACATTCGCACAGAAGATTAAAGGCAACCAATCCTCCAATCCCTATGTCTAGGCAATATTACTATTGGGAGAATTTCTTCATGTCTAGTTTTATCTATATGTGTCCATACAAATAAAATCAATGATCATGCAATTGAATGAGTTAAACAAAGCATGCATACAATGTAGAAGAAAAACCCTAACAATTAATGAAAGAAAGCATATGGATTAAAGAGCGAATTCAATACATGAGAGTTTCAAAGGATTACATTGATTCCCCAACAACAATGAAGGTTTAGTTCACCATAATCATGGTGAAACTAGATGAAAAATAATGAAAGAATGAAAGATAGAACCTTAGAATTTAAAGAGTGGAGCTTGAGCATCCAAAATCCTCCTCCAAGGGGTGAAGAAAGTGTTATTTTGCTTCGTACTGCCAAAAGATACTAACCCTAGGTCGACTAAAACCTTATATAGACTCCTAAAGATTATAGAAAAGTGGCCCAAGGCCCATTAAAATGGTGCTCAGTGGTAATTACCGCTCAACGGTAAGTGCTGTTCTTCTATTTGATGCTCAGCTGCAGTTTTGCTCCTCAACAGTGATTGCGGGACTTCAAAGTGCCGCTCAACGGTAATTTCTGCTGAGCGGTACTTGCGGCTCTTCTTTTATGCACTTTTTCTTCCTTTTCTGACTCCAACTTATGGCTGCTTCACTTCTTCCATTCAATTCATCTTAAAACCTACAAAAACAAGGAAAACCAAGAATAAAACCCATCCAACTCTCTTATTTCCAAAACATAAGCAAAAGCATTATTACAAACTAGTTTCTAAGTCATAAAGGTTGTCTTTAAGGTCAAAATTAAGTCTAAAAATAACAATTTTTCAACTGTTATCACAACCCCAAAGTTAGAACTTTGCTTGTCCTAAAGCAAACAAAATGTAAATCAATCTTCCACTATTCCATCAATGGTTCATTGATAATAGTTGACAAACTGTTATTTTTATACTTAAAATTGACTTTCCCGGCAACTCACAGGGACCATCGACTGCCCCCACAGATCACCACCAGGCTTTCCAGTGTGCTTTGTCCTCATTCGCACACTTTCCAGGAAAACTTCCCAGAAGGTCACCCATCCCAGAATTACTCCAAGCTAAGCACGCTTAACCATGGAGTTCTTATGAGTCAGGCTACCGAAAAGCAAATGCATTTTGGTGATATGAGTAGTCAAATCAATTCCTTTAAGCTATCCTTCAACTGTATAGTCCCATACCTATACAGTCTCCAGATCCCTCTCATTCCGGTGTATGTTCGATTCGTCCATGTACCCCTTCCACTCGAAGCCTGCCAGGAGGCGCTCCTTGTCTGTGCCCCCTGCACCATGCCTCTTGCACCGGCGTCACTCCCCGCCCTCGTCAGTGCCCGGATGTCAGTATATAAGCTTTAGGACGTTCTAGGGTTTGTATCTTTGGTTGGGACGAAGCAGAAACACACTTTTCACCCCTTGGGGGTAGAATTGGAGATGGTGACGACTCTTCTCTTCTCTTTCTTGGGTTTTTCTATCTCTTCCATTCTTTCATTCCATTGTTCATCTAGTTCTTCCATGACGATGGAGAACTAAACTTATTTTGTTGTTGGGGAATCAATGTAAATCCTTAGAAACTCTCTTGTATGGAATTTGTTCTTCAAGATCATTTTTATGATACATGCTTTCTTTCATTAATTGTTAGAGATATTCTCCTTTGCTCAAATGCTTGTGATATTTTATTCATGTATGGCATAAATCTTATGATTTGTAAGTATCAGGAGATTTCGTATCCCTAGGGTTGGACGATTTGGGGATGTGACAACTCTCCTCTTCTCTTCCTAGGATTGTTATTGAGAGATATCTTACAAATCATGATCTGGGGAATTCTTCCAACAGTATATTACAAACCTAGACATAGGAGTATGATAAGTGGTTGCCTTTAAGCTTCTATTCATTATAATGCATGATTAATTGCTAGGGAGACAAGACATTGTAAACTAGTGATTATGATTAGGCTTTCTTCGCCGAGACATCGGGTTTAAAGTAATTTAGAAAGTGGCATTAACATTAATGAAAAGAATGATGAATTCTTAAATACAAGAGAGTGGATAGGATGAAATTGATAAACCCCAACAACATATTTGATATGATCATAAATGGGTCAACAATGAAGAGCTTTCAAAGTGACAACAAGCATAAAAAAGAGTAGAATAGGTTTCATAGGCGTGTATTTGCCTCTTTGATTTCTTTCTCTTAGTTCTTGTGAATAAATGCTTATAAACTCTTCTTTCTCTTTAAGAACAAGCAATGTGGGACTCTCCATGGCTTGGTCTTAAAAAGAAAAGAAGAGGAAATGGGCGTCCTAGGCGTGTAGCATTAGATAGCATAACTAGTTTTCATGTTTTGAACTATAGGAGAACTAGTTACCTTATAAACCCTTTGGAGTGGAGAGAATTGAGCATTGTGGGACTCAAAAGTCCCTAGAGGAACTGCAGCAGCTGCTGGACAACCTCCACACTTAAGTCCCACATCTCCTAGATCTTGCATCCTAGCTCACTCCAAAGGTTATATAAGAAGGCTTAGGGGTCCCCTTTTTGTACCTTACCTTGAATCAATTGAATTTTGAGTTGATTTGCAGTTTTGCAATCTTCTTTGAGATAGTATTCTGTCTCCAAAGTCCCTATTTTGGGCAGACCTTATCTTGCTCAAGCAAGTGGCGGTCCTCCTTTGATGCTTATCTTGGAGCTTCCTTCAAGTGGCGCATCTTCAAATCATAAGTTTCCTCTTTCTTAATCTCTTCCATTTTTAATTTCTTTCCCATTCTCTTAAATGTCATTTAGTATATTCTCTCTAGGTATGCTATTCCCCATCATGTGGTATCACGAGCCTTAGGTTTTTGATCTCTTAGGAATTGCATGCTAGAGTAGAATAGCTTAGATATGTTCATTTTCGCTGAGCCATTTTCTGTCTCGCCCAGCCTCTGCGTGAAAATACAGTCAACTTGTATGATTTAGTTTAGCTTCATTTCTAGTCCGTTTTCCATGCAATGTTTTTTCAAAGTTTCGTCTGGATGTCTAGTTTCATGTACAATTTTTACTTTGTTCAAATTTGTTCTGTCCTGTTCCCAGTAAAATGTTTTCTCCACTATGTCAGTCCAGTGCTTACTGTTGTGTGACTTCTAATATGTTTGCATTGTTTGCTTGCTGTTTGGTACTTGTGGTGGCTGAATTGATCATTGGACGGTGCTAAGACCTCCCAACACTCTTAAGAAAGGATTCAACATTTCATATCACAGTTTGGAGGTGAGTCCCGTGGCTGTCTAGAGCCTTATCCATGCTGACATTTCTTCAAACAGCAACAATGCTATTGGAAGTGTTCAACAAGTAGGTGTCCTTATTCCTTTTTGCTTGTTGTTCCAGCTTTAATTTCTTGTCTTGGCTGGATTGTATGTGTCTTTCCTTGCTTGTTAACTTTGAATTGAGTCATATGTTTGTCCTCTTTAGGAGTTTTCTAGAGTATTTTTCTGAAATTGCATAGTTAAGAGTTTTTTACATCTCCATGTTTGTATGCTGAATTGAGTTTGATCATCATAGGATTTAAGTGTGTAAACTTTGCTTATATATTCTGCATTAGTAGAGGTCTTAAACCAATCAAATATTAGCTTTGTGCAAATACACCTAAGCACCTCAATTTTACTTGGCCGAGACTAGCCAATCTCCTAAACTGCATGCACCACAAAAAAATTCAAAATTGTTTTGCATTGTTTGTGCTGGTCTGGCCATGAGCTATCTTCATTGTTGGTGTGTTTGCTAGCTTCATTTTGAGCCTCTATTTTACTACAATTACAGAATATATAGGTTTGAGGTTTGCCAAATTATTTCCAGCATTAATTTGATCTTACTCTTCATGTATGCCTAGCATGTTGGTGTGATTTACTTCTTAGTTGTGTCAATTTGTTTGCTGCTGTCTTGTTCATTTTGTGCCACTGTTTTGCCTCCATTTTTCTCGCTGTTTTGTCTTCATAAAATCATTAGATTGCTGCCTCCTTATTGTGTGCCAAGTTTCTTGATTTTTAGGTTCCATTTCCATCATTTGTCTTGTAGTTTTCATTCATTTTTTTGGCTTCTACCATGGGCTGTCTTGATTTGGCTCCTTTGCATTGAGGGTGGATTGTACACCTTTCCATTTGCTTTAGACTTGAGTTGGTGCTCTCAAAGTGGACTTGTGAGACATTATACTATTTTTTAAAAGAAGAGTGCTGACCTTGTTTTGTCTTGAGAGCCATTTTACCGTGAGTTTTGAGCCATTTTTCCTTGCATGCTTTGAGTGCAACCGTGAGTGTGCTGCTGTTTTGTGGCTGCTGTTTGAACCGTGTGTATCCATCCTTTCTAACCAGTTTTGTGTGTTAGCTTTGTTGTTGTTTGCTTTGTTAACATGTCTGCAGGTTCAAGCCGTGTTTCCTCCAATGGAGCTAGTCATCACGAAAGTGCTTCTAGCAAATTTGATTTGATGAAGGCTTTTCAACAAATGCAACATCAACTTGACTCCATTAGTAAACAGTTGGACAAGGACGCGAAAGCAAAAGGGGAGCAACCTCATGGTCATGATCATGGTTCCTACAAGAAGAAGCAAGAAGCTAGAACCGTAAATGTATACCTTCCCTCGCCAAAGAAGCATCAAGAAGATAAAGCTATGGACCAAGGCCTTACACTACCAAAGTTGAACTTGCCTACTTTCAAAGGGGAAGCCGAGCCGTCTATTTTTCTCGATTGGATAGCTAAAGTAGACCAAATTTTTGATTTGTATAGTGTAAATGGACCTTTGCGTGTAAAGTTAGCTTGTTTAGCTTTAGAGGGATACGCCAAACAATGGCTAAATAGGAGATACTTAACCATGGCCTCACCCGCGAGTACATGGGAACATTGCAGGGATATTTTGTACCAACATTTCGTACCTCCATACTACCATAGGGACCTCTTGATTAAGCTCCAACGACTTACTCAAGGTAGACGAAGTGTGGAGGAGTATGCTCGTGAGCTCGAAGTGCTCCTACATCATACTAACCTTAAAGAAAATGATCATGCAAAAATAGTTAGATTTATTAGTGGACTTAATAGCAACATCCAAGATATAATTGAATTCCATGATGATGAGACTTTAGATGTAGTGGTTCATAGAGCCATGAAAGAAGAGAAGAAACTCTTGAAAAAAGAAGCTTGTCACAACAAATTTTCCAAATCTTCAAAAGATGTTTTCTACAAATCCTCATCATCAAAGGATAAAACCAAGGATGTTTCTAAGGAGCCCACTAACAAATCATTTCCTCATTCTTCTTCTAACCATTCCTCTTCCCCACCTAAATCTCCTTCTAGACCAAGTCACATTAAATGTTTTAAATGTTTAGGACATGGTCATATAGCCTCTACCTGCCCCACCAAAAAGGCAACATGCATTGAGGGTGAAGTAATTATGACTAATGAGTCTACCTCTTCCTTAACTTCACCAACCTATAGCTCTTCTTCCTCATCAAGTGATGCCAAAGAGAAGGTCATGCTTACTTGTTTAAATGAAGAAAGAAAAGAAAGAGAGGAGAGAGTAAAAGAAGAGACTGAGAGAAAAGAAAGAGAGGAGAGAGAAAAGAAAGAAAAAGAAGAACTTGTGAGAGAAATGGAGAAGGACAAAGTCTTAGTCAAAAAGGAAGTGTTACTGAAGGCACCATCCACTCCCATCATTCAAATAGATCTAAACCATGACAGGGGAGTTTTTCAATCCTTCTACTTTTCTCCTTTTACTAAGTTTTCTTTCTTTGTTCCAAAAATATTTTGCACAACTCTTTCACCTCCCTTTTTCCTTCTTTCCAACTATTCCATAAACATTTGTGAAACATATCATGAGTTAGTGTTACCCCTTTGGTTCCATTCAACTCAAGACAAAAATAATTTTTTCTCTAAAAATCGTCTCCTTATTTTCACCACCAAATGCAATAAAAATATCAGGAGACTTTTTTTTACTATTACTTGTTTATATACATTGATTAGTCAACATAAATTCACTCACAAAATGTTTAATGATTTTTGCAGGTTGACATTTGTTCCAGGAGGAGTTGCTTTGGTTTATACACGAAATAAGTCACTAATCTCTCTTTGTTGCAGGTTTTTCAAGATTCGAGGTCGAATCCTCTCCAACCTCGGGGGGATGATATGATCATAAATGGGTCAACAATGAAGAGCTTTTAAAGTGACAACAAGCATAAAAAAGAGTAGAATAGGTTTCATAGGCGTGTATTTGCCTCTTTGATTTCTTTCTCTTAGTTCTTGTGAATAAATGCTTATAAACTCTTCTTTCTCTTTAAGAACAAGCAATGTGGGACTCTCCATGGCTTGGTCTTAAAAAGAAAAGAAGAGGAAATGGGCGTCCTAGGCGTGTAGCATTAGATAGCATAACTAGTTTTCATGTTTTGAACTATAGGAGAACTAGTTACCTTATAAACCCTTTGGAGTGGAGAGAATTGAGCATTGTGGGACTCAAAAGTCCCTAGAGGAACTGCAGCAGCTGCTGGACAGCCTCCACACTTAAGTCCCACATCTCCTAGATCTTGCATCCTAGCTCACTCTAAAGGTTATATAAGAAGGCTTAGGGGTCCCCTTTTTGTACCTTACCTTGAATCAATTGAATTTTGAGTTGATTTGCAGTTTTGCAATCTTCTTTGAGATAGTATTTTGTCTCCAAAGTCCCTATTTTGGGCAGACCTTATCTTGCTCAAGCAAGTGGCGGTCCTCCTTTGATGCTTATCTTGGAGCTTCCTTCAAGTGGCGCATCTTCAAATCATAAGTTTCCTCTTTCTTAATCTCTTCCATTTTTAATTTCTTTCCCATTCTCTTAAATGTCATTTAGTATATTCTCTCTAGGTATGCTATTCCCCATCAATATTCCTCCATATATTTCAATTCACGTGTTTTGTTTGTTCTTGCCCATTGATCATCACATTTATACATATTTACTTTTCAGTCTTTTGCATTTGAAACTTACAACAATTTGTTCACAAGTCTTAATTAATCAATAAATCACATAATTGTCTAGGCCGTGAGTCCTTTGGGAGAACGATACTTGGTCTTACCAGGTTTATTACTTGATACAATTCGGTTACACTTGCCGAGGGTTAACAAGTTTTTGACTCCGTTTTCGGGGATTGAAGATTTGTTCATCAAGTTCACCACATTCAAAATTCCTTCTTTCAAGATAAGTAATTACTCAAATAAACTCAACACAAAGAATTCAGTCAAGATGCACACATGCTTTAGTGTTCACATAATCACATAATATTCAAGAAATGTTATTCTCATGAATGATCAATCAACTAAGCATAGATGTAAACATGTGCTCATGGAATCTTTCCTCACTAGATAAAGCGTTTCACCCAAACACAGAAGTGTATAAGAGGTGACTCCTTCACTCTACTATCACAATGTCACATGAATTAACTTTGTCTTTCATTTAACCATAATCAAACACAATCACAAGCAAGTATCACCACAAGGACTTTTCTATGGCTTATAATGTGCCTGGGCTAACAAGAAAATTGGTTTTTCTAGATCACAAAATCCTTGAGTCAAGTGAATCATCTAAACACAACCATTCTTCCTTCTTCCCAACTTTCTTTTGCATTCTTTCTTCTCTTTTCCTTTTTCTTACTTTTCACATGCTCAGCTCAATGCTTTTCATATTCCTCTTTTTTTAAACCACCCAACAACCCCAAACTTGAACATTTATCAATACCACAAGATATCTTCAACTCAACTCAAGGTAAAGCTTTTTAAAAAGGGTTTTCTATCTTGTTCAAAGCTAAGGGTTCAAAGGATAGAACACATTGTGCTCTCTTTTATTGGGAAAAAATCATGCATTTGGCTAATAAAGGGTAACAACAGATGACCTTGATCATATGATACATACAAGCAAGTGATTCAGTCATAGAAACCTGGGCAAAGTCATTCATGCTTTCAAAATAATAGCATTCATTCACAAAAAAACTTTGGAGTTCGAAACCTCACATATAGGCTCATTCAACATTCCACATACACATCTTGCTTAGCATTATAATCACAATCACAACATCATGCATTTATTCACATAGCTCGTGAACCACCACCTGTATATAAGCATATAATGTGCACAATCTCAACATCAATCAATATCCAAGCATCATCAAGGAATACTCATCATGCATAACTCACAAGCAAACCATTATAGTAGATAAAGTTTCACACTGAGTACATCAAACCCTATTCTAAAAAAATAAGCAAATAAGTTCAACAGTACAAAACATGTTGTCTCAGTAGATGATAGCATCCATCAGTAGATGTTATCTTAGCTCCTCATCAACCCATGTTGTCATCTGTATCTTCTTGCTCTTCATCATCCTCAGCATATTCAAAAGCATCTTCATCATCCTCATCATCCATAGTTGAAGCTTCAGCTGCTCCAGCTCTACTGCCCTAAGCTTGCTCCTCTGGCCATGCCACCACATTATGAAACTCATCCATGGTCCACCTATGTGCTGGGGGTGTATCATACATCCCAATAATCATCTCTGTTGTGGCCACCTGCCCTTTGTGGATGGACTGCATCCTAGCATCTATAAGAGACATATACATGTCCCTTATCTGAAATGGCTCTACCTCCTGAGGCTCTACAGATGGTTGGCCCTGTGGTTGTCCTCTCCCTGTCAGTGTTGTTTTCCGGTAGGCGAAAAGATGGTGTCGAACAACACAGTTAATATTCCACTTCACCACAGCTCTTCAACAATTTCGTAAAAAATTTGACGACCTCTCACCTCGACCTAGACAGGTATTCAACATTTCGTTTATGTAAGTGTTTTCTTTTGGAATAAATATATAAATTGTATTGTAACTGATAACTGTTGAATTTACCGTTATTTGTGATGCTATTTTGATACTAAAATAACCCTTTTTGACTTTGAAGCTTGCTTAAACTCTTGTTTTAGTTGGATTTGGTAAATAAGTGAAGAGAGGTTATACTTTATGAATTTGATGACTAATTCACTCAATTTTCTAGGTTGTTGGTATGATTGGAAGAAGAGCAAAAGTATCAAGGAGTTGTAACCCAGGAGGGACAGTATAAGCACTGGAAAAAAAGGCTGAAAGAAGGCTGAAGAAGGATCGTAGGGCTCCTGATTGCCCTTTTTAGGGGCCCTTAGTGTCACAAGTCTCATAAGGGCGCCTGGTTGCCCCCATTTGGGGTGCTGAGCGCCACTCTTCTCGTAAGCACGCTTGGGCGTCCTCTCCAGGGGCGCTGAGCGCCAACCAGCCACACCATAGGACGCTTGACTTCCCTCAATTAGGACGCTGAGGGCCAGTCTCTTCGCAGTCACGCTGGCGCCCTTAGTTGGGGCGTTGAGCGCCAACGACGTTGGCCCATGATCCAATGTTGATCTATTTAAAGGATTCTACACTCTATGGTTCACATTTTTGGATGGATGAAGCATATAAACACACTTTTCGACCCTTTGGAGGGAGATTGGGCATGCAGGAGCTTTCCTTCTCACTTTCTAGGGTTTTCATTCATTAATTCTTCCATTGTAAGCCAAGGTTCTCCATGACAGTGGAGAATTAAACTCATTTGTTGTTGGGAATGAAGTAACGTTTATAATGGTTGAAAGTACCGTTATCTGTGATGTAATTGTGATACTAAATGCACCCCTTTCTACTTAGAAACTTGCTTGAAATCATGATTTTCTGTTAAGTTGTGTGAATAAGAGAGTTGAGGTTGAACTTAATGATTTTACGCCTAAATTCCCTTGTTTTAGTAGGTTAATGAGGTGATTTGGAAGAGGAGTCAAAGTATAAAGGAGTTAGAATGCAGAAAAGTCAACCAGAGTGCAGAAAAGTCAACAAAAGTGCCAGTTTTCATCCCGCACCGTGCCCGGGCGCCCCTAAGGGCGCTTGAGCGCCATAAGTGCACCGCACACCGCCCGGGCGCCTTTCCAGGGGCGGTTGAGCGCCAGAAGGTGTCGCACACCGCCTGGGCGCCCCACTTAGGGTGCTTGAGCGCCAGTTTCGTGGGCTTGGACTTGTTTTTTTGTTATTTTAATGTTCTATTTAAGGACTTGCATGTCCTAGGTTTGTATCTTTTGATGGCTTGAACACATAAACACACTAGAGATGGTGCCAACTCTCTTATTCCTGGAGGGTAGATTTGGGGATGGTGACAGATTTTACCCATGCACCTCCCAATTTCCCTACATACACCCCTTTCCTCTTAACCAGGCCCAATACTAAGCCAAACAGTAACCCTATTCTAAATACAC
This sequence comes from Vigna hirtella, assembly GCA_027742795.1. Lineage (NCBI taxonomy): Eukaryota > Viridiplantae > Streptophyta > Magnoliopsida > Fabales > Fabaceae > Vigna > Vigna hirtella. The sequence continues at coordinate 58,611 of JAHCHA010012111.1, read as the reverse complement.
CTCCTAAATTTCCCTAACCATACCGCTCCTAAGCCAAACTTCACCACATCATGCCACATGACAATCTAATACCCACACATCTAACCATCAAGAAATTGCCATGTCATTAATCCTCTGCACACCAAATTAACCAATCAGTTGTTGCCACGTCACCACCCTTAATTTCATCATCCTAACCTAACCCTAGCCGCCACTGTCGTGCCGCCGTCATCACCATGCTGCAAGGCGCCGCCGCCGCAAACCCCAATGCCGCGCCGCCGCTATGAACCCTAGATCTGACCAACCACCTCATCGCCAGCGCAGAGCAACCACCGTCAAAGCCGCCATAGGAGCAAAGGGAGAAGCCGTTTCCCAATCTGAAACCCTAATTAGGTGAGAAAGAGGGCTGCCACGTGGCAAGCTTTCATTGGCCACGACCATATGAGTCAAAGCTGGTCAAACAATCCAAGTCTGGTCAATTAAGGGGTTCTGTTGCAATTTTGGGAAATTCAGTTGGGCTAAAGTGCAGATAGAGGAAATTTCAGGGCTTATGTGTAATTTTTGAAATTCAGAAAAGCTAAAAGATAAAATTGAGTTGATGAATTAATTTAATTTTGGAATATCAACAGAAAATATCTTCCAAATAATGTTATAATTATCTAAATCTTTTAGTTATTTGAAAGATATAAGACAAAAGATTCTATCAACTGAATATTCAGAGTCCAAGCCCAATCAAGCCCTATATAAAGAGACCTAGGGGAGGCAAAAAAGAGGACTTCACTTCATTCATTCAATCACCACTTCTCTCTCTCTCTTATTTCATCTTGTATTCAACTCCATTCATGGAGAGCTAAGCATCTAAGGCTATTCTGCTGTAATTCCATTATGGATTCTAAGGTTAGATTGAGTTAATGCAATTGTTTATTTTGATTATTGCTTTAAGTTGTTCTCTCTCTATGTCTTTCATCTCTCTATCAAATTAAAAGCAAAGATTCTTGCATCATAATGTGTTTGAATCTACATGCATATTGATTATATGAGTTATAGGGTTTCTAGGTTTAATTGAGAATCTACTTTGATTTAATTTAGGAACTTTCATATGATTAATTGGTTTTTACTATCAATTGAGAATGTACTTTGATTGGTAGTAATAATTTCAACTATAATCAATTGAGAATTTACTTTGATTGATTAGTTTTTAATTTAGTTAGGCGATTTAAGAATAGACATGATTAAACACAATAGGATTTGATTGAGAATGTACTTTGGTTGAATTCATTGTGAATAATCTAGAAGGGTTTTGCATTTGATTGAGAATTTACTTTGGTTAAATGCATAATCGCCCTCAAATTAATTAAGAATGTACTTTAATTAATTTGAAACTTAAATAATAATCAATTGAACAATTATCTATGAATAACTGATGATGAATTGATCTTGGAAAAGCAGTGGAATTAGCCTATTTCATTATAATCGTTTTTAAGTTTCTTATTTGTTCTTTAAACCTTCTCCAAACATCATTTTTATTCTTGAACATTGCATTGAATTCATAAGATTCAAATATTAAAAGGCAATTCCGTATTTGTTAGGAGACGACTCAGGGTTACTTTAACCCTATCTACTTTCCTGAATACTACTTGGCAATACTGAAGTTGCCTTGAAAAGTAGTATTAATTTGATAGCTTCAACGACAGCCTATCAAATTTGGCGCCGCTGCTGGGGAATACGATTAGTATTTTGAATATTTTGATTCTTATTTTTATTTTTATTTATTTTTTATTTTTATTTTTATCTTTATTTTTTTAACGCTCATACATTTAATTTAATTTGAGTTATTTTGTAGTCTTGAGTCATTATTGTTTTAGCACAAAAAAAAATCTTTGTTCTTGTTTTAATTAAGAATTTCTCTTGAGAAATACTTGAGGCTAGTTTGAATACACTCTGGCTAGGAAAGACTTGGTACTTAAGTTGTCCATTGTGACGCATCTCTCTTTCTTGGGAGTGGACCCAACAAGTCTCTCTTATCTCTTATTTGAAATCTTTCTCTAAAGCAAGAACAAAAGAAAAAGAGAAGTAACAAAGAAACAACTTCAAGCAGATTGCGTAGTGCATGACCAAAGCTAAGCCGGGAGAATTTTATCAAATTAACCCGGAAGTCGAAAGAAATTTGCGTAAGCTGCGAAGAAGTTTGAAATTTGGGTGTTCTACTGAGGGAACACTTCTTACATCTGAAGTCATACCACCTTCATTATCTCCAGTTATAAACATACCATCCAATCTTTTACCTGATCCTAACCCAAACAATATGGCACAAAGAACCATCAGACAGTTAGCCACCTCCCACAATACAACTATCCGAAGTAACATTGAATAACCTAATGAGGAGTGGGAGTTGAGACCTGACCTGTTAAATGCCTTACCAAAGTTCAATGGGTTATCAAGGGAGAATCCACACAAGCACTTGAGACAATTTCACATGTTGTGTGAAAATTTTAGATCTCCCAAGATCACAATAGAGAGCCTTAAAATGAGAGCTTTTCCATTTACTCTTCAAGGAGCAGCTCAAGATTGGTGGTATTATCTCTCTGCACGTATTACAAATTGGAAAACTATTGAAAGACTCTTTCTTGAGAAGTATTTTCCTGCATCTAGATTATCAGCTATCCGCAGAGAAATTCAAGATATAAGACAAAGAGATAAAGAGAATCTTAGTGCGTATTGGGAAAGATTCAAGAAACTATGTTCTTCATGCCCTCAACTCCAAATGGAAGATTTTATTCTAAGCTTTTATGAAGGCTTAAGTCCTACTGATAGGTCATGGGCAGATGCTGCAAGCGGAGGATCTTTCTTAGACTGGTCACCAGAAGATGGTATAGATCTAATAGAACGGAAGGCAGTAGACAATCAACAGTATGGAACAAGAGAAAATTTAGTGACTTTGTTGAAGGGAGTGCATGAAATTGATAATGGTGCAGTTGATGGAAAGAGGATAGATGAAAGATTGAATAAGCTAGAAAGTAAACTCGATGAGATTTCAAGTTTGTTTAAAATCTCAACTCCACAAATTGCTAAGAAGTGTGGAATTTGCATTTCAACTAACCATTATACTGATGAATGTCCTAGCTTGGTGGAAACCACTGTGGAAAACCCATCTCAAGCTTTTGCTGCAAACATGATTACAGGAAATAGACCATACCAGAATTATCATGACTCATCCTTCAACCTCAACCTGAAATGTCACTACAAGATTTCATGAAGACAATACTTGAGCAAAATTCAGAAATCAAGAAATCAATTGTAGAGTTCACTTAGAGGGTGGAAAAATTAGAGGCTAAGGAGTCAAATAAACTACCTGCACAAACAGTTATCAACCCGCAAAATGTAAGTGTTATTACTTTGAGAACGGGTAAGCAAGTAGAAGGTCATGAAGGAGCCCAAGAGGATGAAGATAAGGAGAAAGAAGGAGCACAAATTGATGACAATGGAGGACCAAGGGAACCATCACCTGAGACTTACACTGATAAATCCAGGTTAGTATCCTCTAACTCTTCTTCTAAAAATTCTTCTTCATCTTATTCTCCACCTCCTCCATATCCAAATCGGTTGAAACCGAAAAACAAAAAAATGGAGGAATTAGACCAAGAGATCTTAAATACTTTCAAAAAGGTGGAGATCAACATTCCCTTGCTAGATGCTGTTAAGCAAATCCCTAAATACGCCAAGTTTTTGAAAGAAATTTGCACAAATAGAAGGCGTTTTAGGGATAATGAGGTTGTGAATTTGGGAAGAAATGTGTCAAGCTTGATTAAGAAGCATATTGAAATACAGCGAAAATGCAAGGGTCCAGGTATGTTTTCTGTTCCATGTGTTATTGGAAATTCAAAGTTTGACAATGCCATGCTAGATTTAAGGGCTTCCATAAATGTAATGCCTTTATCAGTGTTTACTTCTCTATCTTTAGGACCTCTTAAGACTACTGGTGTGTTCATTCAACTGGCCAACCGTAGCATAGTTAACCCTGCAGGTGTGCTTGAGGATGTCCTTGTCCGAGTAGACAAGTTAATTTTTCCTGCAGTTTTCTATATCTTGGACATGAAGGATGACGAAGGAATCAGTCCAACAACTATTATCTTGGGAAGACCTTTCATGATGATAGCACGAACCAAGATAGATGTGCATGCAGGATAATTGACAATGAAGATAGGAGACGAGAAGGCGTAGTTCAACGTGTTGGAAGCTGGGAAGCACCCGATTAAAGATCATTCTTTGTTTTGTATTGACTTATCAAGTGATGTTGTAAACAATTTTTCTTTTTCAAATATGTCGTCCCTAATTTTGGACGAAAAAGGAAACTGTAAAGCAAGTGATATTAAGGACGCGGTATTAATAGATGATACCTCTGTGGCGTCCGAGTGTGATGTTGAGGTGGCTGAGATTACCTTAGGCAGTAAAATTTTGCCATCTGTGGTGCAGCGACCCATTTTGGAGTTGAAACCTTTACCATCCCATTTGAAATATGCTTATCTTGAGAGGGATGGGAAACTCCCTGTTATTATATCTGCATTGCTTACTGATGAGCAGGAAAAACAGCTATTACAGGTTATCAGAGACCACAAGAAAGCAATAGGCTAGACTTTAGCAGATATTCCTGGTATTAGCCCTTCTTTTTGCATGCATAGAATACATTTGGAGGAGGATGCTAAACCAGTGAGACAACCTCAAGGAAGATTGAATCCTCAACTGATGGGGGTTGTAAAGAAAAAGGACACCAAGTTGCTACAAACAGGTCTTAAATATTCAAATTCTGACAACACTTGGGTGGACCTTATACATGTGGTTCGCAAGAAATATGGAATCACAATGGTCAAGAACGAGAAGGAAAAGTTGACTCCTATTCAAGACAGAAGTGGGTCACATAATGTAGTAGTTGACCATCTTAGTAGGATTGAAAAAGGAAAAGATAACATTCCTATCCAGGATGACTTTTCCAAAGAAGTCCTACTAGCATTCCTTCCACCATGAAGGAGGTAAGTTCCCTCATACTTTTTCTTTGCATTTTATATATAAGGCATACATTGAGGACAATGCATAGTTTAAGTGTGGGGGTGTAGGGAAACAATTAATTTTGTTCCCTATTTTGTTTGTTTTGAATAAATATTTGCATTGGATTTGAGAGTTTGAATCAGTAACTGGAATGATCATGAACTCAAGAGAAAAAAAATGAGTCATGTTGATATGAGTGGATTGCTTTTATGATTTGCTGATTGAGTTGACTTGTGAATTTCTTGATTAAATCTTTTGAGAAAGAAATTTGAAACCATGTGAGTTTTGGGCTTAATGTTAAGGATGAACCACCATGTGCCATACCTATTTTTCTTGTGTGATTTGCCCATGTTTCGTTGATACTGTAATAGTTAGCTTGATTCTATGTTATGCAACTGAGGTGAATATGCATGATTTGTTATGATTGAGGCATTTCATGTTTTAGCTACTGGCCAAATAAACTTTTCCTAACATTAATCCATTGGAACCCTCTTTGAGCCTTAAGCCTATTTTTCTTGTTTCCAGTCATTGTCAAATGAGAAAAGAAGAAAAATCATATGTTCCTTACCTTAGGAAAGAAGAAGGAGTAATGGATTCTGTTAGAAGTAAAGTGAGGAATAAGTGTGTGGGTGTACCTCAACCACAAAATAATAAAAAAAAAATCAAAAAGGAAGATGAAAAGTTGGAGTTTTAAAAAGAAAAAAAAAGCAAAAACGAAGATGAAAAGTTGGAGTTTTAACAAGAAAAAAAGAAAAGAAGAAGAAAGAAAAAAAAATCTTCCTTGAAAGAAGCAAGAAATAAAGTCGTTTTTGAAATCAAGTATCATTACTCTTTCTATATCAATTTTAAAAACTTAGAAATTCCAAGAAAATTCCCAACCTTTGCCTTGGCCTCAATAAAACCTTAAAAAGCCCTCATGATCAATAATTGCATGTTTTCTGAAGTATGTGAATGTTAGAATCTTGCTAAATATCAAGGGTGTCTACTTTCATGGGTATTTTGAGTGTAAACACAAGCCAAAAACACTTGAGAGAATGGAGAGAAATAGATACATGTTGACTTGAGTGTTATCTTTCATATTTGATTTTCTTGGGAATTCAAAAAGGTCAACTCATGTGTGAAGAATAGAGTAATTTCATTTGAAATTTCTTTTTCCTTACTTGTAACCTCACTATTAACTAACCGAGATAAGTGATCAACAATCAAATTCTCACTCCCCTTCTTGTCACGGATTTCCACATCAAATTCTTGTAATAGAAGCACCCATCTAATCAAACGTGGCTTAGAATCCGGCTTTGTCAACAAATACCTTATGGCTGCATGATCGGTGTAAATAATCACCTTAGACCCAATGAGATAAGGTCTAAATTTCTCCAAGGCATAAACTATAGCCAAAAATTCCTTCTCACTAGTAGTATAATTCAACTATGTATCATTCAAAACTTTGCTAGTATGTAGATAGTGTGAAATACCTTCTCTTTTCTCTGACAAGGCACAAATCCTATTGCATAATCACTAGCATCACACATTAGTTCAAAATTTTGATTCCAATCTGAGGGTACAATCACTGGGGCCGAAACCAATTTGCTTTGCAAGATGTCAAAAGATTTTAAACATTCTTCATTCATCACAAAGGGTACATCTTTAACAAGCAAATTACTCAATAGTTTAGATATTTTCGAGAAGTCATTAATAAATCTTCTATAAAACCCAACATGTCCTAAAAAACTTCTAATTCCCTTCACGTTTGTTGGTGGTGGAAGTTTCTTAATGACTTCTACTTTGGCTTTATCCACTTCAATCCCCTTAGCAGAAATCTTGTGACCTAACACAATTCCTTCTGTTACCATAAAATGACATTTCTCCCAATTAAGCACAAGATTCGTTTGAACACATCTCTTGAGGACAATATCAAGATTAGCCAAACACCTTTGGAAAGAATCTCCAAACACCGAAAAATCATCCATCAAGACTTCAATACACTTCTCTATGAGATCCGCAAAAATTGCCTGCATACACCTTTGAGACGTAGCTGGAGCATTACATAACCCAAATGGCATCTTTCTGTAAGCAAATACACCAAATAAACATGTGAATGACGTCTTCTCTTGGTCTTTTGGATCTACCACAATTTGATTGTATCCAGAATATCCATCTAGAAAGCAATAAAAAGCCTGACCTGCCAATCTTTCCAACATCTGATCCATAAAAGGAAGGGGAAAATGATCCTTCGTAGTGGCCTTATTTAACTTCTTGTAATCAATGCACATCCATTATCCAGTAACAGTCCTAGTAGGAATAAGCTCATTCTTGTCATTATAGATTACTGTCATCCCACCTTTCTTTGGCACTACCTGTACTGGACTCACTCATTCACTGTTAAAGATTGGATATATAATACCAGCTTCCAAAAGCTTCAATACTTCTTTTCTGACCACCTGCTTCATCACTGGATTTAACCTTCTCTATGGTTGAGCACTTGGTCTTAGTCATCCTCCATAAATATTTTATGCATGCAGTAAGTTGGACTTATACCTTTGAGATCCGAGATTGACCACTCAATAGCTTCTTTGTTGGCTTTCAATATTTCTACTAACTTTTCTTCTTCTTCAGGAAGCAAAGAATTACTAATGATAACTGGCTTCGTTCCATCTTCTTCTAAGAAAACATACTTCAAATGTGATGGTAACATCTTTAACTCCAACTTCTTTTCTTTGACTTCTTCTTTGGTATCAATCATCTCACAATTAGCCTCCTCCATTGGGATCTCCTAAATACCATGATGAAGAATATTTTAACTAAGAAAATTTTGAATTTTACCACATGCTGAGAAATCTGGGTTTAGGTAATTTTGTCTGTGATTGTGCATACTACTACCCAGATTTAGTACGGCTTTTTATAGCAACCTCAAATTTATTGACAATGGAACCATTAAGACTAAGGTCAAAAATTTTAAAATGATTATCAAACCTAGCCTATTAGCTTCCACAGCCAACCTGTCATTTGTTGGCATGAATTTTAAAGGTAAATTAATTGACGAATGGGAGTATTAATACTGTATTAACATAGCAAGAGACTTGATTTGTTTGCTCAACAAAACCCGTACGGGTAGAATTCTAGCCGGCTCTATGACAGTTGAGGCTAGAATATTACATTATGTTATATGTCGTGCTTTGTTTCCTCATGTTTCTAACGTTGCACAGGCTACCCAGGAAGATCTATGTTAAGACTCCGGCAAGTGTACCCAATCGTATCAAGTAATAAACATGGTAAGACCAAGTATCGTTTCCCTAGAGATTCACGGCCTAAAGAGTTATGTGATTTCTTGATTAAATAAGACTTGAAAACAAACTCTTTTGGATTTAGAATGCAAATATTGAAAAGTAAATATGCATGCAATTTGATCAATTGGACAAAAGTGTAAATATAAATTGGGTTTGATATTATGGGATGAATATGTTGTTGGCGTTAGATTGCACCTTGTTTACTCTCATGTATATGCGAATTCTACTTGGTGAAAGTACATGAACAATGGAAAAATAATGAAAGATAAAACCCTAGATATAACCCGAGGGATCAAAAAGTGTTTTTTTGTTCTTGTTCCGTCCAAAGATATGAACCCTAGGACGTCCAAGTCCTTAAATAGAACATCAAAATAATAGAAAATAGGTCAAAGCCCACGAGACTGGCGCTCAGCTCCCCACTTATGGCGCTCAGCCGTGTGCGGGTCAGAATTTGCGCTCAGGGTAATCTCAGAAGGCAAAAAAGCGTGGTGCGACTCGTCATAGTTGCTTAGTGCCCCTGAAAAGGGCGCCCGGGCGTGAGCCAGGAACATCTTGTGCGGAGGGCTCAAGAAAAGGGCAGTCAAGCATGAGACATCTTACTTTGGCGTTGAGGGCACCCAAAGTGGCGCTCAGCGTTGTTGGGATCTCCCTTCTTTGATGCTTTTCCATCTTGTCCTGAGTTCTAACTCCTTACTACTTTCAAATCTTCTTCTAAATCATCTCAACTTCTATTGAAAACACTAAAATTTAGCACAAAGCCATTAAATTCACCTTCAACTCTCTTATTCACAAAAAACTATGATTTCAAGCTAGTTCTAAGTTAAAAAAGGTATTTTTAGTATCAAATAATGGTATTTTCAACCGTTATCAATTTACTTTTAATGTGGATTATAATTATGGCAAAACAGAAAAATTGGTGCCATCTCATCCGCTATATGATGAACAAGGCGTTGAGGTGAGGGGTCCTTTACCCTATGCATTGTTGGTCACCCGGATCCTGTAACATTTTAAAATTCCATTGGATGATGAAATACCTACCCTAGAAAACAAGAAGATGACCATAGCGGCACATGTGATAAAATCCTTTCGATTTAAGAAAAAACTAGACAACACATGGGTTCAGAAAAATGCTCGTCTTCCTCGTCAACGCCATCGTGAAGCACATCCTCAGGAAAAACCACCACCTCTTCTTCAACAACAAACTTCTTTATTTGATGACGTGATGAGGGGGATCAATGATCTGGGAACATTTGTTAGAGACAACTTCAATACTATGAATGATAGTATGAATCCTAGATTTAAACATAGGTGACTGCTTTGATAGAATTGATACTCGAGTTGAACATCTAGAGCACGACATGCAGTATCTGCGACGTCATTTTGGTCCACATGGCCGATCTTCGTCACAGATAGATTTCAATTTCATTGTATTTTCTTGTAACTTTTTTATATTTTTATTTTGTAATGCCTTTACAATTTAATAAAATAGTTTGCATTTCCTTTATCACTTTCTTTTATGCTTTTTATTTGTATTTACATTCAAAATATGAGATAAAACATGCCAATGTCATCAACAACGATTTGTGTTTACAAAACAATAACATACACATATGTTAAAAACGTATGCCAATCAATAAACATAACCTACATAAAGTGTCACCATCTATTAGAACACAACATATAATCCTCTTGTAATCGATTACAACATGGTTGTAATCGATTACCAAAGAGATTTTGCCCATATAAGTAGTTGGTAATCGATTACCATCATGGTGTAATCAATTACCAAAGACATTTTTGCTTACACAGGATTGTGCCCCCTGCATGACTTTAGCACGTTCTAATCGATTACAATGCTTGGTAATCGATTACAATGACCTAAAGTCGTTTTTGGGGTGTGATAACAGTTGAAAAACTGTTATTTTCATGCTTAAAATTGATACTAAAAGCAACCTTTAACACTTAGAAACTAGCTTGGAATCATGCTTTAGCCTATATTTTCAGAAATAAGAGAGTTGGATAGGTTTAAGCTTGATTTTAGTGTTTTATGCAGATTTTGAGGTGAATTTGATGAAAGAAGTGAAGTAGGACAGAGTTGGAATTAGAAAAGGACACAAAAAGTGAAAAAGGTGAAGCCGCAAGTACCGCTCAGCGCCATTTTACCGCTGAGCGGCACTACTTAACACTCGTTGGCACCGCTGAAGGGTGAAAGTGCAGCTGAAGGGAAGAATTCAACACACGCACTTACCGCTGAGCGGTATTTTACCGCTAAGCGCCATTATTTTGGCCTTGGACCTACTTTTTTGTAATTTTTAGAATAGTATATAAGCTTTAGGACGTCCTAGGGTTTGCATCTTTGGCTGGAGAAGACGCAAAACACACTTTTCACGCCTTGGGGGTAGAATTGGAGATGGTGACCACTCTCCTCTTCTCTTTCAAGGGTTTTCTATCTCTTCCATTCTTTCATTATTGTTCATCTAGTTTCACCATGAATATGGTGAACTAAACTTTGTATTGTTGTTGGGGAATCAATGAAATCTTTTGAAGCTCTCATATATGAAATTTTGTGTTTAAACATCATATTTATGATACATGCTTTCTTTCATCATTAGTTAGGGGTTTTCCTCTTTGCTCAAAGCATGCATTGTTTAACTCATTCGTTGTCATGATTATTGGTTTTATTTATATGTACACATACGGTAAAATCTAGATCCGGGGAAACTCTCCCAACAATAGTATAAACCTAGACATAGGAGTATGATGGTTGGTTGCCTTTACCGTTCACTATAATGCATGATTAATTGCTAGGGAGACAAGACATTGTAAACTAGTGATTATTATTAGGCTTTCTTCGCCGAGACATCGGGTTTAAGGTAATTTAGAGAGTGACATTAACATTGATGAAAAGAATGATGAATTCCTAAATATATGAGAGTAGATAAGATGAAATTCATTACCCCAACAACATACTCATCCATATAATTCGTTCCAAGTGTTTGTGTTCTTCTTTCCATTGATCAAAACTCATGCATACATGTTTACTTTTTGTCTTTTGCATTTGAAATCTCCAGAATTTGTTTATTTTCACAAGTCTTAAATAACCAAGAAGTCATATAACTAACTAGGCTGTGAGTCCTTTGGGAGAACGATACTTGGTCTTACCAAGTTTATTACTTGATACGATTCGGTCACACTTGTCGAGGTTACAAATTTTTGGCATCGTTTTCGGTGTTCAGAAATTTGTAATCAGGGTGCACGACTTCAACCCTGGTCAATGGTATAGGGCGAAGTCGTGCAGGGGGACACGACTTCTTCATTTGAAGTCGTCATGGCCCCCTATGACTTGCCTATTTTCATAATTTGAAAATTTTTTGCCTACATCTGTAATTTCTTCTTCAAATTTGCATATATTCGTAAAAAAAAACCTTTGATTTTGATTATTGCTTGTAAAATTGGTTGCAATAGTTGGGAAGGGGAAAATAGGTTCTGGAAGAAAGGAGAAAAATAGACGTGTTGCAGGGTTTAGTTACGTGTTTTATTTGTTGGATTTAAAATGAAGTAGGAGAAGAGAAATTAATGGTTTTGGGATGGCTTAAGGTTGCAAGTGTTGAGCATGCAATTACGAGAGAAATGATAAGTTCTTATATGATAAAGTTACGTGTAAGTAAAGCTGTCAAAATGGGTAGCCCGGCTCAACCCGGCCCGACCCACCACGAGTTTGTCACTTACTAAGCTAACCAAATTCGACTCACTTATTAGCGAGCTAAAAAAATTCGAACCCGGCTCGACCCACCACCGGTTGGTGGGTTAAACGGGTTGGCTCACTGGCTCACTTAATTATAAGTTTTGTTTTAAATAAAAAATATATATATTTTTTTTAAATCAAATCTAAATAAATTTCACTCTAAAATGATGTTAAACTCTCCAAAGACAATTCAAAATAAAAAAAATATATCATACAATCCAAATGTAATCCAAAAACAAACACAAAAGGCGAAAAAATAGGTTTTTAATATTGATAATTTTTGCACCACTTGTCCAATTATAATATTAGAATCTTGAATAGATAAATCTATAATATTTTTCTCTTTTGAATCATCTTTTTTTTATCCCTATCTACAATATAATAAAAAAATGCTAACTAATATTGAAACACAAAATAATAAATAAATAAATTAAATTAGGTGGGTTGGTGAGCCAACCCGGCTCCCCACGGGTTCAACTCGGATGAGCCGGGTTGAAAATTAGCTCGCATAAAAAAATTTACATTTTTTTCAAACCCAACCCGACTTAAACCCGTGGTGAGCCGGGTTGGCTCGCGGGTTACAACCCATTTTGATAGCACTACTGTAAGGTTTCACGAAAAAACTAGGATGGAAATGTTGGGTGAAATAAATGTTGTGTGGGTCCCACGGTGGAAAATAAATGAGAGAGATATGAAATTGGGTGAATTTCATTAGGATTATGATACATTAACAATTTTTCTTAATAACTTTTTGATAATAAATTATGTTATTATTATATTGGTTCACTTGAATTTATTTTCAAAAATATATTTAAAACATATCAATCACAAACCATCACGTGTTGTAAAAAAATTGTAAAAAAAAATTGTTAAAAAAATATTCTTCTATAGTTAATGAGACCATGTTGTTAGTATAGGAAAAATAATATAGGAAGAATTACTACGAGAAAAGGGATATCAGATGGTGCTTGAATTGGTTTTGTTGGTATTCTTATATAGGATATGATAACTAAGTGGTAGTGGGACCCATGGCTTATGAAAGAAAATAGGCTTATAATAGAATTTAGAGTTTACACGTTTTTTATTTTCTTAAGCGTTAGTTTCGAAACTGAATTCTACGGTTGAATTGAATTTAGTAAACCTAGTGAAGTTAAGTTAAAGGCTCTCACTGTTTAAATAGTATCAATTTAAGAGAATATATGTATGTGTTACTATACGTAATTTAGAATGAGATGGGCGTTGATGATTTAGTAAAATTAGTGGTGTCCAGTTGTTTTGAGCCAAGTAATTGACAATAGATTGTGATGATGTTTAATTTTGATAAATGATTGGTTAAGTTTGATTATTTTAGGTTTAATGTCTCGATAGGTTCCTGTTTTCGTCCAGAATCTCAAATAGGACCCTTTCTTTTTTGGCACTTTAATTGGGTCCTTATTTTTGTAAAATTAAATTAAATAGGACCTTTCCGTTAAATTGATGAGACGGCGTTAAATTTTGTATCACCTGGTATGTTGACATGTTGTTTTTAACACACGTGTCATTAGAAACATGGGTGAATTATATTATTTTCAATTTTAAATTAAAAAATTAAGTTAAAAACTTCAATTAGGGCAAAGTTGGCAATAGATTTGGGGGAAACGTGCAGAAATGAAGGCAGAATCTAAGCTTAGTTGAAAATAGATTTGGGGGAAACGTGGTTACGGTGGTGGTGCCTCCTATCTGATAATTCTTTTGAGGAGAGAAAATTGTTCGAAAGAGAAGACACAAAAACCTTGAGAATATGGCATGATCTGTGCCACGGGTGAGTTAACCAGGACCTACAGTAGCTGGGAGCGATTCAGTTTCTCCAGATCCACGAATACTACTGAGTTTTGGCGGAAGGAAGGCAAGGAAGAAGATCAATGGGAGGGCATCGACTGTAGCAAGCGGAACTGCGCCTGAAGAAACCTCACGTACTTGTACGCTTCCTCCAGGAGCGTGCCTTGGTTCATTTTCTTGTCCCACGACATCAGTTTCTGCAGGCACCGAGTTTTCTCGCTCATCTTCTGTCTGCATTGTCGAGCCAGGTTGCTTTGCGGGATCACCGGGGACTCCAAACGCTGCCGTTTCTGCTGGGGCTGCTCTGGGGAGCGGAGCTGCGGGAGGCGGAGAAAGCGGGGTGGGATGGTATTGGGGGAAGAATTTGAAAGGTTGAGAGGGTTTGGTTTTAGGGACAAGGATTTTTGGAGGCTCTGCGGTTTGCGGAATTAGGGTTGGGTCGTCGGTCCGCGAAAAAGGGAAGGGTTGAGAGGGGAGTGGCTGTAGACTGGTGCCGAAAAACATGGGGTCCAAGGAGGAGACGTCGCCGGAATACATTATCATAACTTGCAGAGAGAATGGGGTTCTGTAATTGAATTGCCAACTTTGCCCTAACTGAATTTCCCCTATTTTAATTTAATTTTTTAATTCAAAATTTAAAATAATAGAATTTATCCACGTAATGACACGAGTGTTAAAAACAACACGTCAGATACAACACTTAACGTCGTCTCATCAATTTAACGGAAAGGTCCTATTTAATTCAATTTTACAAAAATAAGGACCCAATTGAAACGCCAAAAAAGAAAGGGTCCTATTTGAGATTCTGGACGAAAATAGGGACCTATTGAGACATTAAACCATTATTTTAATTACATAATATACTTTGTGTCAGAACCCTTAAATTCAACAGTGATAGTGGAAGCCAAATGTTGGTGCAGGGAATTCGAAATTTCAGAAAATGGAAGATAGGTGTGAGCAGCAGAGTAGACTTCGGTTTTGACGGTGGTAATTAAAAAAAATGTCAAATCACGCTCCACTTTCTGCATGCACCATCTCTTCTCCAACTTTATGAAAATCTCATTTTCTCCTCCTTCTCTCTAACTTCTCTCTAAATTTCTTCTTCTTCTCTCTACAAACTCTTATCTTTTCTTCTTCCGATCATCAATTAGGAAACGCCTGAGCACTCCTGGTGTCAAGGACTTCACTTTACACCGATCAATTTGTGATTCTGAGCTGGTAAGTTCCTTCTCTTTCTAAGAAAACTGGTTTCGGGCACATGCAAGCCAAAGTTATGGTTGCATGTGTTCATCAGCTTCATTTTCACAAATCCTGATCATATTATGGTCTTTTAATTGATCTTTCCTTATTATTCGGTGGGTTATAGGCCTTCTAGAAAGGTTGGTGTTTGGTGGACATATTTTGTTGTTGATTAAGTAGCTTTGTTGTTAAAAAGGTAAGGGAAGCTTGTAATTTAATTATGATTCTTGTTTTATGATTTTTCACTTGCTGGAATGATGTTATGTTTGATGATTTGGTTGATGTTGAAATACTGCATGTTTATTTGGATGTATTGATGATTGATGATTGATGAAAAGGCATAAATTGGGTAGGAATATAGTTTGATCGTGATTCTGCAAATAATCTGCAGAATTTTGTAAATTGTAACCGAGAGTCATTCGTGACCGTTCGGTTTTCCTTTGGTGTGTTTGATCTTAACTGGATTCTCCTTCTCAAGAGAATTTCATTTAATGACCGTTCGGTCTTCTATTGGCAGGTTTGAACATTGTAGTTGAGCAGTGGTGGTCTGAGACGTGGAGGCTTCGGCCTATGGTGGTTTTGTTGGCGACGCATGGTGGCGGTGCGAAAAAGATGGAACTTGCGATATGGATTTTGTGATTCTTCTCCGATTGAGTTGCTGCTTCTGTTTCTTGGTTTTCCTCTTTACATGTTATGCGAATGGAGGAGATGAAGGTCCAATTATGCGCGATTGGCACTTTCACAACGACACTTGGTTGCGATTTCCCCCAATCTTCATTAGGGTTTCTTTATTTTGGGTTTCTGTTGGGCTGACGATTCGCAGGTGGTGATGAACGAAAAAGATGTGTCGCGACGACGCTCACTATATATTCAAACTGCGCGAGATGGGGTTCAAGTCGCGGACGACTGCGAAACTTGCTGCGTGGTGCGTTAATGGCGAAGGCGTGGCGATATGAAGAACTCGCTTCTAAGTCTCGCAATGGTTTTGAAACTACGGTGTGATGCTTGTGAGAAGGTTGATGGTGGCGACGATGACTTGCTAGTGACTGGTGGTGAGGATGGTGGCGACGCTAGGGTTTGGCAACGTCAATGGAGGATTCACGGTGATGGTTGAAGATGACGGCGATTTGCGCGAATGGTTCTTTGATTCTGTTTGCAGGTTTCAAAATCCCTAGAGGTGTGTCACGACGATGGTGGATGGAGAAGATGAACGGTGGCGTGGCGAAAAGGATGGTGGCAACGGTGCGACATAGCTGAAAGGAAAGGAGAATTAGGGTTTCTGTTTGGAGAAGGATTGAAGGAGATGCTGACGTGGTAGGGGTGATGTGCCAAGTTGATGGTATGGCACAATCTGGTTTGCTAGCTTTGTTGATAGTGGATTGCCACCTGATAATATCTTGTGGAGTCCAATTTAGTTAGTGGTAGGATTGCAAATTAGGGTTGTAGGGGAAAAGCCTTAGTGTATGGGCTTATTTATTGAGCCTGTTTCAAAAATAGGAGTGTATGTGTAAAAGTTATGGGTATATTCAATGAAAACTAATGGGTGAGGCCCACTTTGTATCTTGGACTTTTAATTTCACACTTTAAATGGATAAAACTTTAATTTCAGTTGCACAAATAAACATTAGAACATCCAAGAATAATTTATGTGCTAAAACTCACTTTTTTCGTCTCTTTTTTCCCAAACCCAATAAATTCAATCGTCACAAATTCACTTTAAATCAATTATTTAAGCACATGAATCTTATCAAAAATTTTAATTTTAAAGCATAAATGTGGGCATAAACATGCACTCATCACTCGTGTTGAGTATGGTGCACCAATACGCATAGTATCGGTGTTCTAACTCGTTAGTCCTTGAGAAGTCGGGGAGATAGATCGGAAGTTGCGATGAAAGACGACTCAAATCGCCCTATTAATGAGAACAAGTTTCCTATTAGTGAGAACAAGTTATGACGACACATTAGAAGGAAACGACATTGGTTCAAGAATAATGTAGTTGTGATGATAAAGCAATGATGAAATATGTTTATGATTATATTATTATGTGCTTAAAATGAGTACTCTATATTGTGTGTTATGATATTTCTAGTTGCTCACCCTTGCATGTTATGATTGTGGTTTCGACCTGTGATGAACATACTTATACGGGAGTAGATGACATAGCAGATAAGACCAGATCGAAGTAGTTGACCAGAGTTGGGATCTTTTATTCCAGGAATGATGATTTATTCTATTTAAAATTTTTTAGACTTGGTATTTTTATTGTAAAAGGGATTATTTGAGATTTTTGTTTTAAACCGACAACATTTATAATTATGTTTTGCTTTCATATTTTAATCAAATAAAGTTTGATTGTCTTAAAGGATTGTTTTATGGAAATTTTTTTAGAAATTTTTTTACACCGTGACATCAGGGTGTTACATTGTCTAATTCTTTTCTTTTCCAGGATTCATTGAGGATTGTGTAAATCTGTATGTTTCCTTGTGTATCTTTTTCTTTCGGTTTCCTTCTGTCATGTCACTCTCTTCATGTCTTGTGAATTGTTCCATGATCTGCGTCTTGATTTTATCCAGGAGTGCAAAAGACTAAGTGTGGTTTATTTTGATGAATCATTAATTAGTGAATTGTGCTTAATTGTCCATTATTTTCTCAATTATTCTATTTGGACTTAATTTGACCAATAATTCATATTTTAATTAATTTTGAATTTTCTGAGCTTAATTATTTTCCATTACTATTTTCAGGGCAATTTTGGGACTCAAATAAAGCTGCCACGTCATTTACTGTTTTCCACACCAGCGTTTATTTTTATTTTCTTTAGTAATTTCATTTTTATTAATTTTGGACTAGACGACTTTGGGCCCAATTTTAAAATTAGGGAAAAGCCCATTTTAGAGGGGCATATTTTCAGTCTATGGTTTAGAACCCGGCAGCCACACAATTTAGAATTACACAGACACTTTCTCTTTGGACATGAACAAGACGACTCTGTTTTAGGTTTTTGGGAATTTTCATTTAAGTTTTGTTTTCTGAGTTTAATTTTCTTCTCTAGGTTCAATTTTGTTTTTTTCTCTCGTTTTAATTGAAATGCATTTTATGTTCTTCGGTCTCTATTTAATGGAAGCTTAAATCTGTTGGGTTGGTAATTAGGGAGATTGCATTACTTCCTTGCGATTCTTCTTTTCTTTCTTTGCATCATATTTAGTCAGTTTTGTTGCTACAAATTGGGTCTCTCTTAGTGGTTCATTTTGTGTGTTTGAAGCTGCAGTTGCTTAATCTGTAGCGCGAAAATATTAAATATGAGCATTGTGTTTGCTTAATTCATTTTTATGAAAATCGTTTTAGTCTCCACTTAGTTGATTAATTTGTGTTGGATTAGGGGTGAGAGCAGTGGATGAATTACTGTTAATTAACGATAGGAAACTTTGTAATCGAACTGGTGACCAACCGTTTTTAATCGTTGTTTTAGTCTAAGTTAATTACTCTGTTAATTTCAATTCACAACTCTGTTCACCCCCCATTACGTGTTTGATCCTTTGATGGAACAGGAAATTGGTCCTTAAGAGACCACCTAGGAGTCATTCCCTAGTATACTGCATTTAATTTGCAATGTTAATTTGAGTCGAGCCCGAGATCGACGATCACTAGTGTAAAAATATCTGTTCATTGATTGTTTACTTTTGTCTAAACGTTTCTCTTATAAAACTTGAAGTTGCATTTTAGTTTTACATACAAGAAACTTCCTATACTAAACGATTGTTCTCTAACGAAGGAAGTTCTTACAAACACTATAGTGTCTGTTCTGAATAACACATAAAAAGAAGTTATCATTGATAATCATTTGCAAACTTGAGCATTTTACAATTACTTGAAAATCTCGTATCAAGTGATCATTGGTACTTCAGTTGGTATCAGTGATGAACAAATCTTAGATCCCCGAAAACAGAGTCAAGAACTTGTTAACCCTCGGCAAGTGTAACCGAATCGTATCAAGTAATAACCTGGTAAGACCAAGTATCGTTTTCCCAAAGGACTCACGGCCTAGACAGTTGTGTGGTTTGTTGATTAGCTAAGACTTGCAAAACTGATTGATTAAGATTTTAATTCAAATACTCAAAAGTAAATATGTATGCATGTATTGATCAATGGGCAAGAAGAAACAAAACACGTGATTTGAATTATATGAATGAATATGTTGTTGGGGTTTACCAATTTCATCCTATCCACTCTCTTGTATTTAGGAATTCATCAGTCTTTTCATTAATCTTAATGCCACTTTCTAAATTTGTTAAAACCCGATGTCTCGGCGAAGAAAGCCTAATCATAATTACTAGTTTACAATGTCTTGTTTCTCTAGCAATTAATCATGCATTATAGTGAACAGAAGCTTAAAGGCAACCAACTATCATACTCCTATGTCTGGGTTTACTGTTGGAAGAATTCCCCAGATCGTGATTTGTAAGATATCTCTCAATAACAATCCTAGGGAGAGAAGAGGAGAGTTGTCACATCCCCAAATCGTCCAACCCTAGGAGTACGAAATCTCCTGATACTTACAAATCATAAGATTTATGCCATACATGAATAAAATATCACAAGCATTTGAGCAAAGAAGACTATCTCTAACAATTAATCAAAGAAAGCATGTATCATAAAAATGATCTTGAAGAACAAATTCCATACAAGAGAGTTTCTAAGGATTTACATTGATTCCCCAACAACAAAATAATTTTAGATCTCCATCGTCATGGAAGAACTAGATGAACAATGGAATGAAAGAATGGAAGAGATAGAAAAACCCGAGAAAGAGAAGAGGAGAGTCGTCACTATCTCCAATTCTACTCCCAAGGGGTGAAAAGTGTGTTTCTGCTTCGTTCCAGCCAAAGATACAAACCCTAGAACGTCCTAAAACTTATATACTATTCTAAAAAATACAGAAAATTAGGCCCAAGCCCCTAAAAGTATCGCTTAGCGGCAAGTGCGGCACTTCAGTTTTGCCCCTCAGCTGCTATTTTTACCCCTCAACACTGATTTTGGCACCTGAAAAGTGGCGCTCAGCGGTAATTACCGCTCAGCGCCACTCGGTCGCAACTTTTTCTGCACTCTAGTTGACTTTTCTGCATTCTGGTTGACTGGTTGACTTTTCTGGTTGACTAGTTGACTTTTCTGCATTCCAATCATTCGGTACTTCAACTCTTCTTTCAAACCATTCAATTAGCCTACAAAAGCAAGGGAATCTAGCGCAAAACAATTAAATTCACCTTCAACTCTCTTATTTCCAACAATTCAACAAAATCATGAGTTCAAGCTAATTTCTAAGTCATAAAGGTTGTAATTGACGTTAATTTTAAGTATAAAAATAACAGTTCTTCAACTGTTATCAACAATTAATGTAATCGATTGCACATGAATTGTAAGTCAAAACTACAAGAAAAGTTATGGCTTCTTTCTCTTACCAAGAGAGGGGCGGGTGAATTGGTAATCAATAAAAACATTTTCTTTTTTAATCTTTTTTGAAACTTTAGATGATCTTTAAAGCGCATAATGGAAATATCAAAATAATGCAGTAGAGAGATTAAGGATAGGAAACAATGGGACCCAATGTCTTCATTTTTAAAACCGGGTACTAAATAGAAATTCACCACTTAACATGGGGACGAAGTAAGCATTTAAGCCTTAATTTTATCATTTTGTTTTTTTATCTTTTTATCTTTAATTTTATATTTTTTTTATTTTTATTTTTTGTTTATATTTAATTTTATGTTTTTTATCTTTTTGTGCTAATTGGGTGCTCAAGTGTTTTGTTCTCTAGTGTATGCAGGGTACAATTCGGACTAGAAGCACAAAAGTTTTTGAACCTCTTCTTGCAAGTTTGGACGTTAGTAGAAGAAAAAGGAGGAACAGGACGTCCAGAGAACTTTTCCCTTCTCTGGACACTCTTTTACAGCCATCACCTCAAATATCTAACCAGGAGACAAAAAATATGGCTGAAGAGCATAATGGTAGACGTACCCTGGCAGATTATGCAACAGTCATTGGCCCTCATCATTTTAATAGCATTGCAAGTGTTAAGATGTCAGCAAGTTTACCGAATCCTATCAAGTAATAATAAATGGTAAGACCAAGTATCGTTTCCCAAGAGACTCATGGCACTAAACAGTCATGTGATTTCTCAACTAATTAAGACTTTTGAAGAATAATTTAGGGTTTTTGAATGCAATAACAAGAAAGTAAATATGAATGCACTTTTAATCAATTAAAAGAAAACACAAAGATGAGTGGATGATATTGAAATTATGAGATGAATATGTTGTTGGGGTTTAGATTTCACCTAGTTTACTCTCATGCATATATGAATTCTTCTTCCTCATTCAATTGTTAACGTCACTCTCTAAATTACTTAAAACTCGATCCCTCGGCGAAGAAAGCCTATCCTTAATTACTAGATCACAATCCCTTGCATCCCTTATAATTAATTCTGCATTACGATTAGGAGCTTAAGACGACCAATCCTCCTATCCCCATCCCTGGGCAATATTGCTCTTGGAAATAATTCTCCAGAACCTGAATTGTAAGATACCTCCCGGTACCCATCCAAATCATACATCATGCCATGAATGAGGTAAACATAACAAGCATTGAGCAAAGAAGAATTACCCTAACAATTAATGAAAGAAGCATATATAATTAAAATCAATTCAAATACATTAGAGTTCACAAGGTTACATCATACAACAACAAATTGAATTTAGTTCCCCCTTATCATTGAGAAACCAGATGAACAATGGAATGAGAATGAAAGATAAACCCTAAAAACTGAAGACGAGAGCTTCCACATCCACTTCTGCCTCTAGAGAGTTGAATAAAATATGAATTTGTGTCAATTCTATCAAGAGATACCCTCTCTAGGTCGAGCAAATCCTTAAATAGGGCTTAATTGGATCATGGGCCAACATTGACATCGCTTAGTGCCCCTACTTAGGGCGCCCAAGCGTGCTTGCGAAGGAGTGGTGCTTAGCGTCCAATGGAGGGCGCTCAAGCATGAAACGTTACAGGAAAGATGGCACTCAGCGCCCTAAAAATAGCGCCCAGACGTGAATGCGAGATTCCAGCGCTGAGGGTCAGAAAAAGGGCGCTCAAGCGTGATGCGACCTTCTGCAGCCTTCTCTTCTAGTGCTCTTTCTGTCCTTTATGAGCGCAGAAGAGAGTCGCTCACTGCCCGGGCGCCCCTTTTGGGGTGCTTGAGCACCAGATGCACTTGGGCGTAATCTCTGAGGCTTGGCGCAGAAGACCACCGCTCACCGCCCATGCGCCCCTTTTATGGCGCTTGAGCGGCAGAAGCTCAAAGCTTAAGCGTCCTCTGCAAGGCTTAAGCATGGAAGACCACCGCTCGTCGCCCGGACGCCCCTTTTGGGGTGCTTGAGTGGCGAAAGCTCGAAGCTTAAGCGTCCTCTTCAAGGCTTGAGCGATGAAGACCACCGCTCGTTGCTCGGGCACCCTAAGTGAGGCGCTTAAGGATCGCTTGCTCGGGCTTGGGCTTTGTTTCTGTTTTGTGTTCGTTCTATTTATAGGAATCAGGCATCCTAGGTTTGGTATCTCTAGCTGGAGCAGCACAACAACACACTCTTCCACTCTCAGAAGGCGGATTTGGATGCGAAAGCTTCCTTCCTCTACTTTTAGGGTTTTTCTATCTCATGCTTTTCCATTATTCATCTAGTTTCTCCATGTCTATGGGGAACTAAACTCTATTTGTTGTTGGGGGATGATGTAACCTTGTAAACTCTCATGTATTTGAATTGATTCCTAATTTCATATGTTTTTTCATTAATTGTTAGAGTAATTCATCTGTGTTTATTACATGCTTTGTTTAACTCATTCATCGAATGATTTATGAATTACCTGAGTGTTGGGAGGTTCCTTACAATTCAGGTTTTTGTTGAATACTCCCAAGAGTAATATTTCTCAGGGATGATGGTATGAGTCCTGGTCGTCTTAAGCTCTTGATCTTCACATTTAATTACTAGGAATTGTATGAACTGGTGATTGAGGACAAGCTTATTCGTCGAGGGATCGAGTTTAAGTGATTTAGTGAGTGAAGTTAACATTAATGCATAAAGAAGAATTCTTACATACATGAGAAGAAACTTGGTGAAATCTAACCCCAACAACATACTCATCTCATTATAAACAACATTTTTTCATCTTTATGTTACTCTACTATTGATCAAACTGTATTCATATTTAATTTTCCATCTTTGCATCTTAAACCAATGATCTCGTTTTATTTAAGTCTTAATTAATCGAGTTATCATACAACTGTCTACTGCCGAGAGTCTTCAAGGATACGATACTTGGTCTTACCATTTTATATTACTTGTGCGATTTGGTACACTTGCCAATCCATCAACACCCTCAAATAACGGTGAAATAAACCGTTATCAGCAAGGCCGAGGGTTAATGCTTCAAACATGGAGAAGAAGACTATGTTGATTCAATATGTGAAGAGCAACAAATTCAATGGATTATCACATGAAAATCCATATGAGCATTTGACCACATTAAATGAGATATGCAATAGTGTGAAGATCAATGGTGTGCTAGATGAATTTTCTAGGGTGTTGTGTCTAGTTTGCAGGATGCAAGACGCACAAGTTGAGTTCCACCACAAGTGGAGATCTCACTCTAACATGGGATCAGATCAATTTGGACAAACTGCCAGATAGCAACAATGGCAACAACAACCCTCCCTCTCAGAAAGAATGGCTAAGATGGATGACACCCTTCAATAGTTAATGCAGGTGTCTGATTCTCATCATAAAATAATCAAGCAGCATTCAAGAGGATAGAGAAGCACCTTTATCATATAATTCAGAAGCTGGATGATCTTGGGAGTAACATGAAAGCTAACTCTAGAGAAGAATGCAAAGTTGTTATTACTAGAAGTGGAAAAATTTTAGATGTGAGAAAAATAGAAAGAAAAGAAAGAGAGAGGTTGAGTGAAAAAGAAAAAGATGAGAGGGAAAAAAAAGAGAGTGAGAGAAAGAAGAAGAGAGCAGAAAAGAAAAAACGAGAAGAAGAGAATGAAAAAAAAGAAGAAAGAATCATATGAAAAACCCCTTCCTTACCCAAAGATTTATTCTAGGAAGGAAAAAGAAAAATAGTTTGAGCGCTTCATGGAAATCTTCAAGAAATTGGAGATTAATATACCCTTCTCTGAGGCTCTGTAGCAAATACCTTCATATGCTAAATTTCTGAAGGAGCTGCTCACTAAAAAAAGGAAATACATTGAAGAGGAAACCATTGAAGTTCAAGGAAACTGCAGTGCCATCATCCAAAAGCTCCTACGTCCCAAGCTGAAAGATCTTGGAAGCTTCACTATTCCTTGTACTATAGGGAATATCTCTGTTGGGAAGGTACTTATTGATCTGGGAGCCAACATTAATCTCATGTCGCTCTCCATGTTTGAAAATATTGAAGGATTGGAACTCAAGCCTACTCGGATGACTCTTCACCTAGCAGATAGATCTTTGAAATATCCTTATGAGGTAGCTGAAGATGTGCTTGTAAAGGTAGACAAATTTCTATTATGGAGATGGAAGAGGATGTTAATGTACCTCTGATTCTTGGGAGACCTTTCATGAAGACTGCAACAATTTTAATTGATGTGGAAAACGACAAGCTGAAAGTGAGAATGCACGATGAAGAAGTAAATTTTGATGTTTTTGAAGCCATGTCTCACCCAAGGGATAACAAGGAGTGCTTCCATCTTGACCCTCTTGATGAAATTTGCATGATACAAGAAAAGAAAGCAAGTGATACTTTTTCTTTGGAGGAGATGCTGATTGACAACTTCGAAGAATAAAATGAAAAAGAAGAGGAACTGATTGATGAGTGCTTGACTGATTTCGAAGAAGAAGACCCGTTGCAAAAGAAAAAAGAGATCAGCATAAAAGAAAAAGTCAAGAAAACCAAATTGGAGTTGAAGATGTTACCACCACATTTGAAGTATGTATTCTTAGAAGAAGTTGGAAATAAATTAGTTATCATCAGCAACTCTCTCTCTCTCTCTCAAAGAAGAAGAAAAGTTGATAGAAACACTCAAAGCCAACAAAGGGGCTATTGGATGGTCAATTTCAGATCTCAAAGGCATAAGTCCAACATATTGCATGCACAAAATATTCATGGAAGATGATTACAAACCAGTTGCTCAACCATAGAGAAGGTTAAATCAAGTGATGAAGGAGGAGGTGAGAAAGGAAGTGCTAAAGTTACTTGAGGTTGGCATTATTTACCCGATTTCAGATAGTGCATGGGTAAGCCCAGTACAGGTGGTATAAAAGAAAGGTGGGATGACAATTATTTATAATGAAAAAAATGAGCTCATACCCACAAGGACTGTTACTGGATGGAGGATGTGTATTGACTACAGAAAGTTGAACAATGCTACTAGGAAGGATCACTTTCCCCTTCCTTTAATGGATAAGATACTGGAGAGATTGACAGGTCAGGCTTTCTATTGTTTTCTGGATGGATATTCTGGATATAATCAAATTGTGGTGGATCCAAAAGACCAAGAAAAGACGGTGTTCACTTGCCTATTTGGACTTTTTGCTTATAGAAAAATGCCGTTTGGGTTATGTAATGCTCCAGCCACTTTTCAGAGATGTATGCAGGCAATCTTTACAGACTTGATAAAAAAATGCATTGAAGTCTTTATGGATGATTTTTCAGTGTTTGGCAGTTCCTTCCATGAGTGTTTGTCCAACCTTGATGTTGTACTTAAAAGATGCACCCAATCCAATCTTGTTCTTAATTGGGAAAAATTGTCACTTTATGGTAAAGGAAGGCATTATCTTGGGTCATAAAATTTCTTCCAGGGGAATTGAGGTTGATAGAGCCAAAGTGGAGGTTATTGAAAAACTTCCACCACCAACCAATCTGAAGTGAATTAGAAGCTTTTTGGGTCATGCTGGTTTTTACAGAAGATTCATCAAAGACTTTTCAAAGATTGCCAAACCACTGAGCAACCTCCATGTTAAGGACGCACTATTTGTGATGGATGATGAGTGCCTTAAGGCCTTTGATGTGTTGAAGAAAATATTGATTTCTGCTCTAGTAATTGTGGCTCCTAATTGGAACCAAGATTTTAGGGAAAACTCTAATTGATTTAGGGAAAACTCTAAATGATTTAGGGGCTAGTATCAATTTGATGCCCGTATCCATGCTAAAGAAGATTGGTGGTCTTGAGGTCAAACCTACAAAGATGGTGCTGCAAATGGCGAATAGATCTACCAAGAATCCCCACGGGATAGTGGAGGACGTTGTGGTGCAAGTTGACAAACTTAAGTTCTCGGTGGATTCTGTAGCGATGGAGATGAGGGAAGATTTGAAGATTCCTATCATTCTTCAAAGGCCATTCATGAAGACAGCTAAGGTTTTCATCATTGTAGATGATGGAGTTCTAATGCTTAAAGACCAAGATGAAGAGGTGACTTTCAATGTTTTTGATGATGAGCAGCCGATTCAAGAGAAGAAGACTAGTCTAAAAGATACAAATATATTAAAGACTAGTGTATCTAAACAAGCTGCTGACTCAGTCAAGGGAGGTAATAATTGTTTCTTGTCACAAGTGAAGGAAGAGGAGAAAGAGATTCAAGAGAAGATAGTTCACCAAGACTTGAAGTGTGAAGATGAAGAATTTAAACCTAGAAAACTAGTCAAGTACAAGAGCAGGTTATGGGTTGTGAAGGAGATTAAAGTGAATGGAGTTATTGAGATTGAAGCTCCATATTCTAGAAGAGTCAAGAAGGTGGACATAAAGTTGTTGAGGACAAGTTGGTGTGATGAAAGCAAAAGGAACACCAACATCAAAGTTTCAAACTGAACATTATGGCGTCAGGCCCGTGACATTAAACAAGCGTTTACTGGGAGGCAACCCAATGTCAGTTTGCTCTGGCCATGGAGGAGGATATTGACTATGCTGATGTGGAGAAGACCTTGTGCATGGCAGGTGGCCAGTTTCAGAGGAACAGGAATGACACGCCAATCCATATCAGGAGGTCATACTTGAATCCTCTAGCAAACTATTGGATGGCATTCACTCATGCCAACATCCAGTCATACTCTCATGTGTTAGACATCACGACACATAGAGTTGTCTTTCTCTATTGTGTGCTCCAAGGACTTAATATTAATGTGGGGCAAGTGATAGCAAATGAAATTAAACAATGTGCCAATGCCGTCAGCAACAATCACCTTTGGGGCATCCTTCTCTCATTACTCACTTATGTGAGCTAGCAGGGGTGAACAACTCCACACCTCCATTTGAGCAACCTAGGAATGAGATAGATGCCTCCTATTATACACAATACTGCATGTTGGATGAGGTAGGAATTCCTATGTGTTAAACCCTCGGCAAGTGTAACTGAATTGTATCAAGTAATAAACCTGGTAAGACCAAGTATCGTTCTCCCAAAGGACTCACGACCTAGAAAGTTGTGTGGTTTGTTGATTAGCTAAGACTTGTAAAACCGATTGATTAAGATTTAAATGCAAATACTCAAAAGTAAATATGAATCCATGGATTAATCAATGGTAAGAAGAAACAAAACACGTCAATTGAAATATATGGATGATTATGTTGTTGGGGTTTATCAATTTCATCCTATCTACTCTCATGTATTCAGGAATTCATCTTTCTTCATTAATTGTTAATGCCACCTTCTAAATTACCTTAAACCCGATGTCTCGATGAAGAAAGCCTAATCATAATCACTAGTTTACAATGTCTTGTCTCCTTAGCAATTAATCATGCATTATAGTGAACAGAAGCTTAAAGGCAACCAACCATCATACTCCTATGTCTAGGTTTATACTACTATTGGGAGAGATTCCCCAGATCTAGATTTCCCCGTATGTCTCCATATCGATAAAATCAATGATCATGACATCGAATGAGTTAAACAATGCATGCTTTGAGCAAAGAGGAAAAACCCTAACAATTAATGAAAGAAAGCATGTATCTTAAAGAAGATTTTGAAGAACAAATTCCATACATGAGAGTTTCAAAAGGATTAAATTGATTTCCCAACAACAATAAATGTTTAGTTCACCATATTCATGCTGAAACTATATGAATTACAAGAGTGAAAATATAGAACCTTAGAAGGTTGAGAAAGGAGCCTTAGAATCCAAAATTATCCTTCAAGGGGTGAAATAGTGTGTTGTTGTTTCGTTCCAGCCAAAGATACTTAACCTAGGTTAACTAAAACCTTATATAGTATTCTAAAAATTACATAAAAGTGAGCCCAAGCCCATCAAAATGTCGCTCAGCGGTAAATACCTCTAAGTGGTAAGTGCGTGACTTCTATTCTGCCCCTCAGCTGTAGTTTTTCCCCTCAGCGGTGACTGCGGGTCTTCAAAGTGCCACTCAACAGTAAATGGCGTTGAGCGATACTTGCGGCTTTTTCGTTTTTTGCACTTTTTCTTCTTTTTTTGAATCCAACTCTTAGCTTCTTCACTTCTGTCACTCAATTCATCTCAAAAACAAAGAAATCAAGCATAAAACCTGTCCAACTCTCTTATTTTCAAAAACATAAGCAAAAGCATGATTCCAAGGTAGTTTCTAAGTCATAAAGGTTGTTTTTTATATCAATTTTAAGTATAAAAATAACAGTTTTTCAACTGTTATCACAACCCCAAACTTAGAACTTTGCTTGTCCTCAAGCAAACAAGATGTAAGTCAATGTTCTACCAATCCATACCATGGTTCACCATATTCAAAATTCCTTCTTCTAAGACAAGTAAATACTTAAATTAGCTCTTCACAAAGACTTCAATCAAGATGTACACATGCTTTAGTGTTCACACAATCACATAATATCCAACAAATGTTATTTTCATGAATGATCAATCAACTAAGCATAGATGTTTCTATGTGTTCATGGAATCTTTCCTCACTAGATAAAGTGTTTCACTCAAACACAATCAAAAATACTCACAAGCAAGCATCATCACGAGGACTTTTCTATGTCTTGTAATGTGGCTGGCTAACAAGAAAATTGGTTTTTCTGAGTCACAAAACCCTTGAGTTAAGAGAATCATCTAAACACAACCATTCTTAATTATTTCCAACTTTCTTTTGCATTGAGCTTTTCTTTTCCTTTTTCTTTTGCTTTTCACATGCTTAACTTTTAGCTCAATGCTTTTTATTTTCCCTTTCTAAACTTCCCAACAACCCCAAACTTGAACATTGATCAATACCACAAAATGTTTTCAACTTAACTCAAGGTAAGGCTTTTCAAAGAGTGTTTTCTATCTTGTTCAAGGTTACGGGTTCAAAGGATAGAACACATAGTGTTCACTTTTAGTTGGGTTAAAATCATGCATTTGGCTAACAAAAGGGTTACCAACAAATGGCCTTGATCATATGATGCAAACAAGCAAATAATTCAATCATAGAAAACCTGGGCAAAGTCATTCATGCTTTCAAAGTAATAGCATTCAATCACAAAAACTCTGGAGCTCAAAACGTCACATATAAGGTCATTCACATTCCACATACACATCCTGCTTAGCATCATAGTCACAATCACGACATCATGCATTTGTTCACAAAGCTTCTGAACCACCTGTATCTCAGCATATAATGTGCACATTCTCAACATCAATCAAGATCAAAGCATCATCAAGCATTACTTATCACACAACAGTCACAAGCAAACCATCATAATAGATAAAGTTTCAAATTGAGTACATCAACCATATTCTAAAATAGAAGCAAATAAGTTCAATATTACAAAACAAAAGATATAAAAGATCCTGCTCTAGTATTGATAGCATCCATCAGTAAATGCTATCTCAGGTCCTCATCAACCTGTGTTATCATTTGTATCTTCCTCCTCTTCATTATCTTCAGCATCCTCAAATGTGTCATCATCATCATCATCTTCTTCCTCCATAGCTGAAGCTTCAGCTGCTCCAGCTCTACTGCCCTGTGCGTTCTCCTCTGGCCATGCCACCACGTTATGGAACTCGTCCATAGTCCACCTGTGGTTGGGGGTGTATCATACATCCCAATGATCATCTCAGTAGTGGCCACCTGTCCTCTATGGATGGACTGCATCTGGGCATCTATAAGAGACATATACATGTCCCTCATCTGGAATGGCTCTGCCTCATGAGTCTCTACAGATGCCAGACTCTGTGCTAGTCCTCTCCCTCTGTGAGAACAGCGTGGTGGAACTGGTTGAGCTGCCTCCTAACCTCCACAGTATTGCCTATAATAGGCCTCATCAATGGCTTTCCTCGGCCTCTCAAATGGTGGAGCAGAGATGTTCACTCCAGCTATCTCACACAGGTGCGTAATCAAGGAGGGATGCCTTAAAGGTGCCTTGTTGTTCATAGTGTTGTCACACACATGTATCTCATTGGCTATCACCTGGGCAATGTTAATGCTCATATTTCTGAGCACACAATAGAGAAGAAGTTCCCTATTGACAGTGATGCCTGAAACATGGGAGCACAGCTGAATGTTGGCATGAGAGAATGTAATCCAATACTTTGCCAGAGGAGTTAAATCAGTCCTCCTAATGTTCACCACTGCACTATTTCTGTTCCTCTGTAAGTGTCATCCAGGTACACATAGAACACTCTCCACATCATCAAAATCAGTTCCTTCCTCCATATAGAGAGCGAACTGACACTGCTCACCAGGCAATTCAGTACCTAAAAATCTGTTGATAGAGTCAGGATCATACCGAATGGCGTGGCCTCTAACATAGCTTAGGTAATCTTAAGCAGGATGATCACCCAACCTCCTAGCATTGGTGTAAAATTTTTTCACCACTGCTATGTTAGCTGGTGCAGGGTATGTGGCTAATCTCCTCGAATTTCTGCTCATCAGTTGCTCACCAAACTGTGGAGTAAAGTTAGGAATCAGTCCAGCTTTCCTTTCCATCAGGAGCCTCCGATCTTGGACAATCTTAAAATGCTTCTCATGCTTGCGAGAAATGAACCTGCTAGAATGGGTGTGTTCTGGTTCCTTATCCTTTCTCTTGGAAGTTGTAGTCTTGAATCTTTTGCTTGAAGAAGAGGTCATCCCTACATCAAACACAAATCACAAAACCACAAAACATGTTGTTAACCATTAGTAAACCATAAACATCATCCCAAAACCATGCCAAACCACCGCTGAGGGCAAACAGAGCCCCTCAGTGCAACCTGCAAGCAAACCAATAAGCAAAAGAGCCTTAAAAACACCTCTGCAAGAATCGTGCTCAGCAGAAAATTTCGCTGAGCGGCGATTCTGCAGATTTTTCAAAAATCAATTTTAACCCTTCCTAACTCCACCCACATGAAATCTTTCTAGTTTCAGACACAAATCAAGCATTTTAATCGGTTCAAACAACAATTAAGTCATCAAATCATGCATAAAAATCAAAATCCCTAAAGAATCATGCTTAAACTACTATGTTCAAATCAATTCATGCATTCAAGAACCCTAGAATTAAAATTGTTTGAACTTACTTGGGTGAAGATGCTAGATAAATGGAAAATGCTTTAGGAATTTGAAGAAACCAGCCCCCCAATTGCAGTGCTCTCACTAAACCCAAAACTTGGATGGAACCCTAGTGAGAAAGTGAGTGAAAGTGAGGTTTTTGTAAAGGGGGAAGAGGAAAATTGGAGAGAACACTTAGAAAAGTGCTTGAGAGTGTGTGAGAAGAGTGAGATATGAAAATAGAACCAAAATCGCACCCTAGGGTATAAAAATACCTAAATGGGCCTAATCTTGGTAAGGGCAAATAGTCCAACCCAAACCTACAGTGATACTGCTCAGCGAAAATTTCCGTTGAGCGGCACTTGCGTGACTTGCTTTCCTTCTTCCTAGCTTGCCCTAGGTGCCTTATACTCATGCCCCTCACTGACTCCATGCAATTAATTTCTCACTTCACTCAAACATTCAATCCCTATCATGCAACTAAAGTAGAATCAAAACAAATAACAAAGATTAAATGAATCAACTGGGTTGCCTCCTAGGTAGCGCTTGTTTAAAGTCACGAGCCTGACCCAAAATCCACCAACACCATCAGTAGGTGCAAATCTTTCTTACCAACACCCATTAGTAGGTGTTATAGCCAAAAATTTCAACATAAAAATAATGTCCAAAGTTTATAAAATTACATCACCAAAATCAACAATAAAATAAGAATTAATGTTCTAAAACCACTGGGGTGCCTCCCAGAAAGCGCTCTTTTAACGTCATTAGCTTGACCCATTAAAATTCAAATTCCATCTTCAATGTTGGTGTTCATGTTTATGTCATCACACCAACTCATCAGCTGCTTTCGTCCACCTCCTTGATTCTTCTTGAATGTGGAGATTCAATTTCTATCACTCCATCCTCTTTATAGTCTTTCACAACCCACAACCTGTTTTTGAATCTCACATGTTTACCAAGTTTGGGTTGTGCTTGCATCAAGTCATCATGAACCGTCCTTCCTTTGCCATCTTTTTCTTCTTCCCTAACTTATGACAAGAAATAATTTTTACCTGGGAAGTCCGGCTTTGCATCTTTAAAACTAGTCATGAGTACATCTTGACATGTAGCTTTATGAGTAGTCTCTTCCTTTTTCACTTGCTGCTCTTCTTTGAAGACATCAATGATTACCCTTTCTTCTTGGTCTTGAAGCACTATCATTCCTTCATCCACATCAATGATGACCTTGGCCGTTTTCATAAACGGTCTTCCAAGAATCAAAGGAAATCTTTCATCCTCCGTCTCCATCACCACAAAGTCCACCAAGAACTGTAGTTTGCCTACACAAACCATAACATCTTCCACTACACCATAAGGCTTCTTTGAAGATCAATCCGCTATTAGCAAAGCCATTTGTATTGGCTTAACTTCAAGATCCCCAATTTGCTTAAGTATAGATAAAGGCATCAAATTGACTCTTGACCCTAAATCAAATAGGGATTTCCTTATCTTTTCCTTCCCTATGACGCATGGAATGGTAAAACTTCCTGGATCTTTTAATTTTGGAGGAAATGATCTCTTCTTAGCAGCTTTGGACTCATTAATCTCCTCCTCTATATATCTTTTTCTTTTGGATATTTGATTCATATGATTTACCTAAGCTGAAAATTGTTCCCATGATTCATTCACACGTAAACCAACATCCATTTGATTGAAGATATCTTTACAAAGTCCCTATTGTCTCTCTTTTATCTCTTTTCTCTCATCTTCTCTTTTTCTCTCTTCTTTTCTCTCTACTCTCTCTTCTTTTTGTTCTCTTCTCTTTAACTCATCTTTTTCAACATTCACACTCACAAAAACTTTACACTCTTCCTTAGGGTTAACTTCAGTATTAGCCCCAAAACTCTTATCAGGCATATCTTCCAACTTCTTAGATATTTGGCCAACTTGTATCTCCAAGTTTCTAATAGCTGCTTTAGTGCTCTTTTGAGTGGAAATAGTTACCTGCATAAATTGCTGAAGAGTTTCTTCCAACTTTGTATGTCTTTCACTGAGTGTAGACACTTGTTGCCATAGTGTTGGTTGTTGTTGTGGCCTATTAAATTGTCCTGATTGCCCAGCTTGTCCAGATTGTCCTTGACCTTGACCCATGCTTGGGTGAGGTTTCCACCCTTGGTTGAAATTACGTTGGCGGTATGGAAATTGATTGGCCATGAAATTTACATCTTCTAGGTCCTCCACTGGAAAAGTGCATTGACCATTGATATGGTCACCACCACATAGTTCACACATCTGTTGTTGAACTTGTGCAACAGTCTTTAATTCCTTTAGCAATTGAGCAAGTGTCTTTGTTAGATTCTCCAGCTGTTGAGTTATAATCTTATTCTGAGCAAGCAAGGCATCATTTGATTGCAATTGTAGAACCCCTTTTTGTTGAATAGGAGTTCCTCTTTCACTGTGCAACTCATTGTCATTAGTAGCCATATTCTCTATCAACTCGGTTGCTTCCTCTGGAGTCTTCCATTTAATATTACCTCTTGCTGAGGCATCTAGCATCAACTTGGTTTGTGAACCAAGACCTCCAAGGAAAAGTAAGACTACTGCTACTTCATCAAAGCCATGCGTTGGAGTTTTTCTCAACAAACTTTTATAACGATCCCATGCTTGACCTAATGTCTCTTCCATGTCTTGTCTGAAAGAAGATATCTCTGGCTTCCCTTTATTGACTTTAGATTGTGGGAAGTATTTGTTTAAAAACTTTGCAACCACAGCTTCCCACTCTGTAAAGTTCCTTCTGGAAAAGAGTTTAACCATGACTTAGCATTGCCTCCCAATGAGAAAGGAAACAAGCTAAGCTTGATTGCTTCATCCGGCACCCCATTTATTTTCACGGTGTTACAAATTTCATTAAAGGTAGTGAGATGCTCATATGGACTTTCATATGATAGCCCATTGAATTGATTACTCTTTACCAGTTGTATCAATGTTGGTGTCACCTCCATGTTTGCAGCATTGACCCTCGGCTTTGCTATACTGTTAAAATGTTCAGGGCCAACCACAGTGGTGTAATCTGCAAGAGTTCGTGTACCACTATTCTCCTCTGCCATATTTTCAGTGCTTTGGTTAGATCTTTGTGGTGAAGGTTGTAAGAGTGTTTCTAGAGGAGGGAAAAGTTATCTAGATGTACGGATTCTTCTCCTTCGTCTACTCTCGTCTAAGCCTTCAAGAAGAGGTTCTGAATTTTTCTTGCTTCTAGTGCAAATTGCTTCCTGCATACACAAGAAAACAAAACCCTAGAAAAATTTGTTAGCACAAAAAGATAGAGAAGAAAAATAAAAGGATAGAAGATAGAAAGATAAAACAAAAAAAATTAGGTATACAAGAATAACAAAAACAAAAACCAAAAAGATAAACTTAAAGATACAAAAATAAAAAGATAAATAAAAAATATACAAATCAAGTCAAAGTTAATCAAAAATCACACAAATAGACTAGTTAAACCACGAGTCCCCGACAACGGCGCCATAAACTTGTTAAACCCTCAGCAAGTGTAACCGAATCGTATCAAGAAATAAACCTGGTAAGACCAAGTATCGTTCTCCCAAAGGACTCACGGCCTAAACAGTTGTGTGGTTTGCTAATTAGCTAAGACTTGTAAAACCGATTGGTTAAGATTTAAATGCAAATACTCAAAAGTAAATATGAATGCATGGATTGAAATATATGGATGATTATGTTGTTGGGGTTTATCAATTTCATCCTATCTACTCTCATGTATTCAGGAATTCATCTTTCTTCATTAATTGTTAATGTCACTTTCTAAATTATCTTAAACCCGATGTCTCGGCGAAGAAAGCCTAATCATAATCACTAGTTTACAATGTCTTGTCTCCCTAGCAATTAATCATGCATTATAGTGAACAGAAGCTTAAAGGCAACCAACCATCATACTCCTTTGTCTAGGTTTATACTACTATTGGGAGAGATTCCCCAGATCTAGATTTCCCCGTATGTGTCCATATCGACAAAATCAATGATCATGACATCGAATGAGTTAAACAATGCATGCTTTGAGCAAAGAGGAAAAATCCTAACAATTAATGAAAGAAAGCATGTATCTTAAAGAAGATTTTGAAGAACAAATTCCGTACATATGAGTTTCAAAAGGATTACATTGATTCCCCAACAACAATAAATGTTTAGTTTACCATATTCATGGTGAAACTATATGAATTACAAGGAAAGAGTGAAAAGATAGAACCCTAGAAAGTTGAGAAAGGAGCCTTAGCATCCAAAATCCTCCTCCAAGGGGTGAAAGAGTGTGTTGTTGCTTCATTCCAGCCAAAGATACTTGACCTAGGTTAACTGAAACCTTATATAATATTCCAAAAATTACAGAAAAGTGAGCCCAAGGCTATCAGAATGCCGCTCAGCGGTAAGTGCGCGACTTCTATTCTGCCCCTTAGCTGCAGTTTTGCCCCTCATCGGTGATTGCGGGTCTTCAAAGTGCCACTCAGCGGTAAATGGCGCTGAGCGGTACTTGCGGCTTCTTTATTTTTTGCACTTTTTCTTCCTTTTCTGAATCCAACTCTTAGCTTCTTCCCTTCTTTCACTCAATTCATCTCAAAAACCTTCAAAAGTAAGGAAATCAATCATAAAACCTGTCCAACTCTCTTATTTCCAAAAACATAAGAAAAAACATGATTCCAAGCTAGTTTCAGGCTTATGTCGCATGGCCTGCAGATCCAGCTCTAGATAGTGGAGGAGTTACAGCATCTAGAGCCACCGCTATGGAGGAGGATGCTAAAGAAGAAGAAGATGATGATGATGATGAGTCTGATGACAGCAGGGGTTGATCTTCTAGAGAGCATCTACTACTGGGTGTTGGATATGGAGAGTAACATCCACTGATGGATGCTATTGTAACAGGATTTTTTCTTTTGCTTTACTATTATGCATTTGTGAACATTGAATTTTGTTAATATGTACTTGGCCTAATGAGATATGTTTGGATGGTTTAGCTAATATGTTGTGATGAGTAATTGCTATCTTATGTTGCTTTATTTTGTGATTGATGTTGAGATGATGCATGGTCTAGTCTTATATACAGGTGGTTGCTCATGATTGTTAGAAACTGATGCATGATTTCAATTGTGATTAATATGTTGGGCAAGATGTTTATCAAATTGTGGAACTTGAGTTAACCTATGAAAAGTTGAGCTCTAGAGTTTTTGATTGATTGAATGCTATTGCTTTGGAAGCATGATTGATTTTGCCTAAGTTTCTATGATTAAACCACTTGTTTGCTTGTTACAAATGATCAAGGCCATGTTTTCTTCTCCCTTAGAGCCAATGTCAATAGGTGAACCTAACAAAGAGCAATGTTGTTCTCTAACCTTTGAACCTTGAGCCTAAATTTGAAAGTTGAAAAACCCTTTTTGGAATCTTTACCTTGAGTTGAGTAGAGTATGTGTATGTGGTAATGGAGAATGGTTCAAGTTTGGGGTTGTGAGAAATCGGAAAGAACTTTATGGAATTCATGAAAGAGCATTGAGCAAAAACAGAATTTCAAAGAAGAAAGAAAAGTCTGAGCTCAACGAAAGTGAAAGTTGGGAATAAATTTAAAAATTTGGTTTCTCACATAAAAAGTAAAAGAGAGATTAAATTTTAATGTGCATGAATGAATTGTGCACTCTCTTAACTCAAGGAATTTTGTTGCCCAGAAAAACCAATTTTCTTCTTAGCCTAGCCTCAATACAAGCCTCAAAAAGTCCTTGTAATGATAACTTGCTTGTGAGTGTGTTTAAGTTGTGGTTAAATGAAAGACAAAATTGGTTCATGTGACATTGTGATAGTAGAGTAAGAATGTCACCTTATTATACACTTTTGAGTTCTTGAGTGAAACGCTTTTTGAGTGCTTGAGTAAAACAATGTCTTTGGAGAGGAATAGTTCCATGCATTATAGGATAACATTCTTGCTTAACTGTTGATCATTCATAAGTTTGCATATGTTATATGTTGTGATGATATGAGCACCATAGTTGAAATTGATTGGCCAGTGCATCAATATATCTTGACTGAGATTTGTATGATAAGCAGATATAGGTGATTACTTGTCTTGGAAGAAAGTGTTTTGTGATATGTTGAACCATTGAATTGTTGTTTAGGCTGAGTTACATCTTGTTTTGCTTGGGGACAAGCAAAGTTTCAAGTTTGGAGTTGTGATAACAGTTGATTTCACCGTTATTTGAGTGTAAATTTTGATAACAAATGAACCCTTTTTGACTTAGAAACTTGCCTGTTCTCTTGATTTTAGTTTATTTTGGTGAATAAGACAGTTGAGGTTATACTTGAAGATTTTATCACTAAATTCCCTTGATTTTGTAGGAATTGAGTTGAATTGGAAGAGGAGTTAATTTGTCAAGAAGTTGGAACTCATAAAAGATAGAAAAAGCACTAGAAGAGAAGGTTGTAGAAGGTTGCCGTTTTCTGAACCCTCGGCGCAGGAACCTCGCATTCATGCTTGAGCGCCCTTTTTGGGGCGCTAGCACCAATCTTCTTGTAATGTTTCACGCCTGGGCGCCCTCCATGGGACGCTGAGCGCCACTTCTCTCACAAGCTCGCTTGGGCGCCCTAAGTAGGGGCGCTGAGCGGTGTCAACGTTGGCCCGTGGCCCAATTCAGTCCTATTAAGGATTTGCTCGACCTAGAGAGAGTATCTCTTGACAGAATTGACACAAATTCAGATTTTCTCCAACTCTCTTGGGGCTAAAGTGGATGTGGAAGCTCTCCTCTTCAATTTTTAGGGTTTATCTTTTATTCTCATTCCATTGTTCATCTAGGTTCTCCATGACAAGGGGGAACTAAATTCAATTTGTTGTTGGGGGATGATATAACCTTGTGAACTCTCATGTATTTGAATTGATTTTAATTGATATATGCTTCTTTCATTAATTGTTAGGATTATTCTTCTTTGTTCTATGCTTGTTATGTTTAAATCAAGAACGAACGGTTCAAGAAGATAGATCAAACGGTTCAAGAAGATAGACCGATCGGTTCAAGAAGATAGACAAAACGGTGTGATAGAGGAGATTACAGACCGATCGGTGAAATGAGATAGACCGAACGGTGTAATAGAATGCAGACCGAACGATGTAAGAAAGAAGACAATTGCCGAACGGTTTGAGAGAAAGGTTGACAAACCGAACGGTGTCAGGCCGAACAGTTAACAAAGTAAAACCGATCGGTCCATGACACTTGCTGAATGTCACCTTGCACCGCATCACCGCCCAAGCAACCCTTAGGGGCGTTGAGCGCCAGTCTTCGCGCAAATTCGCCTGGTTTCCCCTTCCAGGTCGCTGAGCACCAATTTTCATGTGTCGCAGCACGCCTGGGCGCCCCACTTAGGCGCGAAGCGCTAGCGACCTGGGTTTCGACCTATTTTCTGTTATTGTTTTTATCTATTTAAGGAATTGGATGTCCTAGGAATTGTATCTCGTGATGGCTTGTGCACAGAAACACACTTTTCGCCCCTTGGAGGCAGATTTGGGGATGTGGGAGCTCTCCTCTTCAGTTTCTACGATTTTTCTATCTCTTCCATTCCATTGTTAATCTAGTTTCTCCATGATAATGGAGAACTAAACCTTATTTGTTGTTGGGGAAGATGTAACCTCTAAACTCTCATGTATTTAACACTAGTGCAAAAACAGCGTATAACGTCATGTGTTCAACGTCAAACCACTCAATAGCCAACATTAAAAATGACCGGTGGCATTTTTGTAAATAAATGCAATTATTAAACGTCGTTTAAAACTATAATTCGACGTAAAAGGATATAAAACGTCGAATGCCCGAGCGTTAGACGTCAAAATTAGTGAATTCAATAAAAATTTGAGCGGAAGATTGAAAATTCATTCACTTTATCTTAGCGCGCGAGACCCTATTCTCTACTCAAACTTTTCTCGAACGAAGTTTGACGACTGTTAAACCCTCGGCAAGTGTAACCGAATCATATCAAGTAATAAACTTGGTAAGACAAAGTATCGTTCTCTCAAAGGACTCATGGCCTAGAAAGTTGTGTGGTTTGTTGATTAGCTAAGACTTGCAAAACCGATTGATTAAGATTTAAATGGAAATACTCAAAAGTAAATATGAATGCATGGATTGATCAATGGTAAGAAGAAACAAAACACGTGAATTGGAATATATGGATGATTAGGTTGTTGGGGTTTATCAATTTCATCCTATCTACTCTCATGTATTCAAGAATTCATCTTTCTTCATTAATTGTTAATGTCACTTTCTAAATTACCTTAAACCCGATGTCTCGGCGAAGAAAGCCTAATCATAATCACTAGTTTACAATGTCTTGTCTCCCTAGCAATTAATCATGCATTATAGTGAACAGAAGCTTAAAGGCAACCAACCATCATACTCCTATGTCTAGGTTTATAGTACTATTGGGAGAGATTCCCCAGATCTAGATTTCCCCGTATGTGTCCATATCGACAATTAATGAAAGAAAGCATGTATCTTAAAGAAGATTTTGAAGAAAAAATTCCACACATGAGAGTTTCAAAAGGATTACATTGATTCCCCAACAACAATAAATGTTTAGTTCACCATATTCATGGTGAAACTATATGAATTACAATGAAAGAGTGAAAGATAGAACCCTAGAAAGTTGAGAAAGGAGCCTTAGCATCCAAAATCCTCCTCCAAGGGGTGAAAGAGTGTGTTTCTGCTTCGTCCCAGCCAAAGATGACTAACCTAGGTTAACTAAAACCTTATATAGTATTCTAAAAATTATAGAAAAGTAGGCCCAAGCCCAAAAAAAGTGGCGCTCAGCGGTAAATACTGCTCAGCGGCAATAGCACGTCTTCTATGCTGCCCCTCAGCTGCATTTTTACCCCTCAGTGGTGCCAACAGGTCCTTGAAAGTGCCACTCAGCGGTAATTAGCTCTGTGTGGTACCTGCGGCTTCTCTTCTTTTGCACTTTTTGTGTCCTTTTCTGATTCCATCTCTGTCCCACTTCACTTCTTTCATCAAATTCATCTCAAAATCTGCAAAAGACAAGGAAATCAAGCATAAAACCTGTCCAACTCTCTTATTTCCGAAAACATAAGCAAAAGCATGATTTCGAGCTAGTTTCTAAGTCTTAAAGGTTCCTTTTGATATCAATTTTAAGTGTAAAAGTAACAATTTTTCAACTGTTATCAACGACCATCACATGTAAAATTTCTTTCATTTGATACAAATGCATGTTAATTTACTACTTTAGCTATGATTTTTGTTTGTTTTGACCGATTATTTTCGTGTTGTTGTCCTTCATAGGCGTATTCTGCTTTCTCTCTCACATGTGGCAACACTTTATTCCGATAAACCAAGGTTAGTTTTCGTTTTCGTTTTGAAGAACTTATTTGTTGAACTTGTTTCTTGTTATATTTTGTTGAACTTGTTTCTTGTTATTGTTTGGGTGAACTTGTTTGTTGTTGTTGTTTGATTGAACTTGTTTGTTGTTTTTGTTTGATTGAACTTGTTTGTTGTTTGATTGGACATTTTTGTTGTTTGTCATTGTTGTTTGTTGTTGATACTATATTACACGTTCATAGTTCATGCTTTACAAAATACCAAAAACTGAAATTTGTTGTTTTTCTACTTTTCAGATCTCGTAGAGTCGTAAAACAGGATCACAATTAATTTAAAAAAATAAAAAAATTTATTAACATCGTTTATTGATAAAATTCGACGTTAAATTTAACGTCGAATTTTTTAAATTCGACGTCAGTTTAACGTCTCCCGATATGACTGTCGTTCTCGAATTCGATGTGAAAGGCCCAAAATATTCGACGTTGTACGTTGTTTTTGTACTAGTGTGAATTGATTCCAATTTATATATGCTTCTTTCACTAATTGTTAGGGTTATTCTTCTTTGCTCTAGATCTGTGGAATATCTCCCAAAAGTAGTATTGCTTGGACATAGGGATATGAGTTTTGGTTATCTTAAGCTTCTAATCATAATGCAGAATTAATTATTAGGGATACAAGACATTGTGATATAGTAATTAAGGGTAGGCTTTCTTCACCGAGACATCGAGTTTTAAATAATTTAACAAAATGATATTAACATTAATGAAGAAGATGAATTCATATATGCATGAGAGTAAACTAGGTGAAATCTAAACCCCAACAACTTTATCATATCATATTATCAACTTCATCCATTCATTCTAGTGTTTAGCCTCAATTGATCAAATTGCATTCATGTTTATTTTTATTGCATTTGCATTCAAAAACCCCAAAAATTGTTCTTAAGTCTTAATTAGTTAAGAAATTACACAATTGTTTAGTGTCGTGAGTCCTCTAGAATACGATACTTGGTCTTACCATTTTATATTACTTGATACGATTCGACACACTTGCCGACATCTTAACAATCACTAAAGAATACACCTGAATTGTGTAGAAGTGATCAGCCAATAAAATTTCAATGTAAGCCTTCAAGAATTCTTCAAAATCTGCAAGTTCTTTGATTCTTAATTCTTAAAGCACTAGAAACACCTGTAATCTCTTTCTCAAACTCTGATATCAAATATGAAAATTCTAAAATGATCAAAGTGTCAAAAGTTGTTAATACAGCGCGCAACTTGTAATTTTATAGATTTTCTCATATCAGACGCACTTTAATCGATTACAAAATTAATGTAATCGGTTATACTTTATCAGAGTTATAACAAGATTACATTGCAACAGATTTACTCGAATACGTAAATAATGTAATCGATTGCATTTTAACAGTACGTTAAAATATTTGTAAAGATGATCGTTATTACAGTTATGACTTAGCTTGGAAACAATTTGTAAATAATACCAGACATAATTGATTATGTAAACAGTGCAATCGGTTAAGTCCTACACTTAGACAATTTTTGAAAACTTTTTCTTCTCAAAACACATCACTGCACATTTCAAACAGGTGTTTGCAAAGACACGAGTTTTAATCGATTTTACACATAATGTAATTGATTTTAAACTTGTTTATTTTTCCACAGATTAAGCATAAGTTGTTTGATGAACTTAATTGATTACTAAACTAGTGTAATCGATCACTTCATACAGATTTGCTTTGTGCAAGTGGTTTTAACATATGAAGACATGAGAATGCATACAACAAGAGTAAACACATTTATGATCATAGGGAGTATGCATAAAATTCAGTTTAGCAACATATGTGTAAAACATAAGGACACAATTTTGTTGTTGTCATGGTAACATATATGTTTGGTCATCATAAAAAACCAACCACATGGGAACTGGGTTTAGCATTCACATTGCTCCCCCTATCAAAAAAAATATTTGAAAATGTGACCGTTATGACAGGTAAGACTTATCATAAAACCAGTTTTAAATGTGAACCAGATTTAACCGATTAAAGAAACCGTGTAATCAGTTAAGTATTACACTTAGTCAATTTTGAAAACTTTTTCTTCTCAAGACTCATCACAACACATTGTAAATAGGTGTTAGCAAAGACACGAGTTTTAATTGATTATACATATAATGTAATCGGTTAAAACTTGCAGTTTGCCATAGTTTAAGCATTAGTTAATGTGATGAACTTAATTGATTACATAATGATTGTAATCGATTACTTCATACAGATATGCTTTGTGTAAGTAGTTTTAACATTTGAAATCATCAGTATGCATACTATAGATGTAAACACATGTATGATCATAGTAAGTATGCAAACCAAACATTTCAAGCAATATATGTTTTAAACATGAAGAAACATTTTTGTTGTTGTCATGGAAACATATATGTTGTTGTCATCATCAAAAACCAAACACATAAGGGATTGGGTTTAGCATTCACATTTCTCCGCCTATCAACAATCATGTTCTTGTTTAAATAATTGTCTTCCTTGTGACTTATTCGCGTATGTGTTCCTGCAATGTTTTAGTTGATAGAACATGTTTTCTTAGATTTTATAGGTTGGAATAGGGTCTTGTAGTATTTCCAAATGGAATAGGAGGCTTAGTTGGAATAGGGTCTTGTCTTAGGTTTTGTAGAGTTTCAAATTGATCTAGGTTGTAATTTAAGTGCCTTAGTTGTTGTAAAACATTTTTCAGAATTTTTCCAATGGATCTAGAATGTGTCTTCAATGTTTAGTTGTCGTTAAAGCCCTTTGCAGTATGTATAGTTGCTTGAGCTTGTATATTTCATTGAAAGAGTTGTTAACACCAAACATATATCCACTAGTGCAGTGATGAGATACCACAACATTCCAATAGCAATCACTACCATAGACCTTATCAAAGTTTAAATAATTATTTAATTTTCAAGCTTTACTTGGAATCGAAGCCAAAAGCAGCTTGAAATATTTAAAAAAAAAACTTTTAGAGCCATTTCTGATATTTGGTTCACACTTTTGGCTTTGGATCTTTGTGAAACCAAAATAAAAGGGGTCATTGGAGTGCTTCAGAATCTAAATAGTCTAAAGTTTACTTTGTAGGGTGCAA
Organism: Vigna hirtella; assembly: GCA_027742795.1. Lineage (NCBI taxonomy): Eukaryota > Viridiplantae > Streptophyta > Magnoliopsida > Fabales > Fabaceae > Vigna > Vigna hirtella. Next base: position 14,503 of record JAHCHA010012111.1, on the reverse strand, counting down.
AGTCAAGACCCGATAACAATAGTTGTAAAAAGAATCGAAGCCATAGACTAGTTTAGAATATGAAAAGTTTGACATATCTTTCTGTAGGGGGAATGTGAGGATCCTGTGGCACCAATCCCGAGCAGAATTGTTGATGGATTGGCAAGTGTACCAAATCGCACAAGTAATATAAAATGGTAAGACCAGGTATGGTATCCCTGAAGACTCTCGACACTAGACAGTTGTGTGATAACTCGATTAATTAAGAGTTAAATAAAACGAGATCATTGGTTTAAGATGCAAAGACAGAAAATTAAATATGAATGCAGTTTGATCAATAGCAGAGTAACACAAAGATGAACAAATGTTGTTTGTAACAACACGAGTATGTTGTTGGGGTTAGATTTCACCAAGTTCCCTCTCATGTATGTAAAAATTCTTCTTTATGCATTAATGTTAATGTCACTCACTAAATCACCTAAACCCGATCCCTCGGCGAATAAGCCTATCCTTAACCACCAGTTCATGCAATTCCTGGCATTCCTAGCAATTAAATGTGAAGATCAAGAGCTTAAGACGACCAAGACTCATACCCTCATTCCTTAGAAATATTACTCTTGGGAGAATTCAACAAGAACCTAAATTGTAAGGAACCTCCCGGCACTCATACAATTCATACATCATGCTATGAATGAGTTAAACAAAGCATGTAATAAGCACAGATAAATTACTCTAACAATTAATGAAAAAGCATATGGAATTAAGAATCAATTCAAATACATGAGAGTTCATAAGGTTACATCATCACCCAACAAGAAATAGAGTTTAGTTCCCCATAGACATGGAGAAACTAGATGAATAATGGAAAAGAATGAGATAGCAAAACCCTAAAAGTAGAGGAAGGACGCTTTCACATCCAAATCTGCCTTAAAAGAGTGGAAGAATGTGCTGTTGTGTTGCTCCAGCCAGAGATACAAAACCTAGGACGCTTGGGTCCTTTAAATAGAACATAAAAATATGAGAAAACAGGTCCAAGCCCACGGAACCACGCCTGGTTACCCTTTTCTGGGGCCCTCAACGCTAGGTAGCTCGAACTATTGCTTGCTTGCCATCTGAGGGGCGCTGAGCGCTAGACGCCACATATCGTAGGACACCTGGTTGCCCCTTTTAGGGCCCTAAGCACCACTCATCTCGTAAGCTCTTTTGGTTGCCCTAAGTAGGGGCGCTGAGCGCCAGTTTGTTGGCCTTATGAGCCCATTTAGGATCTATTTAAGGACTAGCACACCCTAGGGTTCATATCTTTTGATGGCTGAAGCTCAGAAACACATTTTTCGACCCTTTGGAGGCAGATTTGGCATGTGGGAGCTACCCTCTTCTCTTTCTAGGGTTTTTATCTCATTCTCCCATCATTGTACACCAAGTTTCTCCATGACCATGGAGAACTAAACTCATTTTTTGTTGGGAAGATGTAACCTCTAAACTTTCATGTATTTGAACATGTTTTAAATATTTTATGCTTCTTTCATTAATTATTAGTGATTTTCTCCTTTACTCAATGCTTGTTATGTTTTGATCACTCATAGCATGATGTATGGCTTTCTTTGTTATTGGGAAATACCTAGGAACTAGGATTTGGAGAATTTTACCCAAAGGGACTATTGCCTAGACATGGGGATAGAACGTTTGGTTGTCTTAAGCTTTGTTTCGTAATGCATAATTGATTATTAGGGATGCTAGACATTATGGTCTAATAATTAAGGATAGGTTTTTTACGCCGAGACATCGGGTTCTGAGTAATTTAAAGAGTGACATTAACAATTAAATGAAGAAGATGAATTCTTTTATGCATGAAAGTAAGGACGGTGAAATCTAAACCCCAAAAACATTATAATCTCATATTATCAACATCATCCATTCACTCTTGTGTTTAGCCTCAATTGAGCAAATTTTACATTCAAGTTATTATGTTTACTCTTATTGCATTTTAATTTTGACCATTGGAATCGTTCTTTAGTATTAATTGGTTAAGGTATTACACGATTGTTTAGGAACATGAGTTTCTTAGGAAACGGTACTTGGTCTTACCATTTTATATTACTTGATACGATTTGGTACACTTGACAATGAGTTAACAAGTTTTTGGCGTCATTGTCAGGGACTCGTGGTCATACTATACTTTTGTGTGATTCTTAACTTGTTTAGAATTTTTTCTTTATTTTACTGTTTTTAATTTTTATTAATTTCTTTTATTTTTGTTTGGGCTAATCTAGTGCTCTAGTGCAGTGCTCTTTAATGTATGCAGTACAAGATTTGCACTAGGAGCACAAAATTATCTGAACCTCTTCTTACAGGTTTGGAAAATAGTAGACGAAGAAGGCAGAGAGAACTCTTTCCCTCTCCAGAGACTCTTCAACAGCCTTTCACATAAATATCTGACCAGGAAACAAAAGAGATGACAGACAATCAGAATGGTAGATGTACCCTGGCAGATTATGTAGCAGTCACAAGACCTCTTCATTTTAATAGTATTGCTAGACCGAGGGTAAATGCAGTAAACATGGAGATGAAGCCTGCTCTCATTCAACTGTTGAAGAGCAATGAATTAAATGGATTGGCTCATGATAATCCGTATGAACATCTGACCACGTTCAATGAAATAAGCAATACAGTGAAGATTAATGGTGTGCCAAATGAGGCTATTAGAGTTACCTTGTTCCCTTTCTCTTTAGGAGGCAATGCTAAGATGTGGCTTAATTCATTCCCAGAGAATAGCTTCACTGAATGGGAAGATGTGGTGGAAAAATTTCTTAATAAATATTTTCCTCAGTCCAAGGTAAATAAAGGTAAGCAAGAAATTTCTTCTTTTAGACATGGCATGGACGAAACTCTAGGTCAAGCGTAGCATAGATTCAAAGGTTTATTGCGAAAGACGCCACACATGGCTTTGATGAACCTAAGGTGGTCATTCTTTTCCTTGGAGGATTGAGTTCACAGACTAAATTGATGTTGGATGCCTCAGCTGGAGGTAATATCAAGTGTAAGACTCTAGAGGAATCTTATGAATTGATTGAAAATATGGCTGCCAATGATAATGAGATGCATAATGAAAGGTCTCAATTTCAACCAAAAGGAGTTCTACAATCACAATCTCAAGATGCTCTGTTGGCTCAGAACAAAATAATGACTCAACAATTTGAGACTCTGATGAAGAAAATCTCTTAACTGCCTCAAGAATTGCAGAAAGTTTCTCAAGCTCAATGATGAGTCAATATTTTCTCAATTTCACTTAGCTTATTGTACCGAATTTAATCAGGGAATTGTGCTTAATTGTCTGTTATTTCCCCGTTTTCCGAATTATGCTTAATTTGGTCGGAAATTCGTAATTGTACTAATTTGGGTTTTCTGAGCTGATTAAGTGCATTTCTGGTTGCAGGGAAGTTGTGGAAACATCATCTGGAGCATTGGGGTATGGCGTGACACACTCAAAGGCTCAACATTTAGTCATTTAGATTCTAATTAAAGTTGTAATTTCGTTTTCTAGAAGCCCTTAATTAGAATTAGGTGTTTTGGACCCTTTTAGGGGCAATTTTGTAAAAAAAACCATTTGTAGGACATGTGCCTTTTAGGTTAGGGTTTTTAATTTTTTGTGTGGACCCTACCCTTATTAAAAGGTGACACACGGCCTTTACGGGTCCAGCCCCCACCCCTCACGGAATTTATTCTCTCATTCTGCTCTTGGATTTTGGGGAACATTGCTTTTGAATGAGAATGGAGGAGCACACGGCCGGGAGGCAGCCAGCTACCATTTGCTTGTTTTTACTTTGAACGTTACTTTTTAGGGAGAATTATTATCATCATCTTGGGAAGTATTGAAAGAGAGGAGAGAGCCACCACCGAGAAAGGAGCAGAACGGAAGAAAGAAAGAAAGCATGGAGGGTTACGGGTAGCAACAAGAAAGCACATGATTGATTTTGGAAGTGATACATTTACTCTTTGCAAGTTGGAAGCACACTTCAACCAGGGAAGAGAAGCATTTCATTCTCTTTTCTTAGACGCATGGTGATAGCAGTGTAGAAGGTTTTTTCGTTTTCTTTTCTATGTTGAAACAAAGAAGAATTTTGAAGAGTCTTATTCTTGATTTTGTCTTCATGTTTGAACCAGATTTTTATTTTTATATTAGTGTTAAAGTGTGCATGCTGGCAGCCTTTATCATTTTCATTTGGTAATTAAATGCTTTGAGAAATGAAGAATTGATTAGTTGAAAGTTAATGGGAAGCCACGAAGAGTTGCTCACGGTGATGGGTGGTTTCTTTTAGAAAAAGTTAATTTATTTTAGTTAAAAGAACATGCTCATGGTGTCAAATTATTTCCTTTCCTTGATGAAAGAAGAGAGCACGGTTTTTGAAGGTAAGTGGGGTCACGGTGCAGCTGCCATGTGGAGAAGAATTCATCCACTTTAGAAAGCAAAAGTGGAAGGATGGTTGGTGATTTACGTAAAGAAAGAAGAAGTGGTCTAGATGATTAATTTTTCTTTTATTTCTTTGAGTTGGTGCAGCCGCAACACACTTTTATTTGTTTAGGATGCTTTCAATTTATTTTATTCTAGCTTGGAGTAGTTTTAGTTTATTTTATTTGCTGCCACTTATTTTGATTCCTTAAGTGTTCACGTTTTTTCAATTTAGAAGTAAGGTGTGTCCACGTGAATGTGAAGCATTGTGCGGTGATGGGACACGTTGAAGGATAGAAAGTTTTATTTTTTTTTTAGTAATTGAATGAAGATGGTGCAGCGGTGGACAATTTTTATTTGGGAAAAGAAGTGAAGTACGTTGGAGGAGATGTGG
>JAHCHA010012110.1:0-19654 GCA_027742795.1 Vigna hirtella | reverse complement strand
CTTGCATATGCATCTTTGATGAAATTTAAACTGTATCAAATGGATGTAAAAAGTGCTTTCTTGAATGGTTTTATAAAAGAAGAAGTGTATGTTAGTCAACCTCCTGGCTTTGAAGATTTTAAATTTCCTGATCATGTTTACAAATTGAAAAAGGCCCTTTATGGTCTTAAACAAGCACCTAGGTCTTGGTATGAAAGACTTAGTACTTTTTTAATTGAAAATGAATTTTCTAGAGGAAAGGTTGATTCAACCTTATTCATTAAGAAAGTAGGAAAACACATTTTAATCGTGCAAGTTTATGTAGATGATATCATTTTTGGGTCAACTGATGATTCTTTGTGTGAAGAGTTTGCAAAAATAATGCAAGGTGAATTTGAGATGTCTATGATGGGTGAATTAAACTTTTTCTTAGGACTACAGATAAAACAAATGAATGGTGGAACATTCATCTCCCAAACTAAATACTGTAGAGAAATTCTTAAGAAATTTGGTATGGATAGCTGCAAAGAAGCTAGTACACCCATGGGTACTTCATGTTATTTAGATAAGGATGAAATTGGAAAAGGAGTGAATGAAACCATGTTTAGAGGCATGATAGGATCCTTGCTATACTTAACTGCTAGTAGACCAGATATTATGCAGAGTGTTTGTGTATGTGCTAGATACCAAGCCAATCCTAAAGAATCTCATTTGACTGCAGTTAAGAGAATTCTAAAATATCTTAAGGGAACTACTTCATTTGGACTTTGGTATCCCTCTGATGCCTCACCTAGTTTAATAGGATACTCTGATGCAGATTATGGTGGCTGTAAAATTGATAGAAAAAGTACTAGTGGAACCTGTCATTTCTTGGGATGTTCTTTAGTGTCATGGCACTCAAAGAAACAAGCATGTGTAGCTTTGTCTACCACCGAAGCTGAATATATTGCAGCTGGAAACTGTTGTGCCCAAATTTTGTGGATGAAACAACAATTGGAAGACTTTGATATCTTCCTTGACAAAATTCCTCTAAAATGTGATAATACTAGTGCGATAAATTTGACCAAGAACCCCATAATGCATTCAAGAACTAAGCATATAGAAATTAGGCATCATTTCTTAAGAGATCATATTCAAAAAGGGGATTGTCAAATTGAATATGTTGATACTTTACATCAATTAGCTGATATCTTTACCAAGGCTCTACCTAAAGATAGATTTTTTGAGCTTAGAAGAGAGTTAGGAGTGTTAGACATATCTTAGAATCAAAATCTATGCAAATTTTTGCATTTTTCGTAAACTTAACGCTTCATAATCGATTATCACTAAGTTATAATCGATTATTCATGCATTAAATTCAATTCTGGAAAATCTTGAGCAGATAATCGATTATCATTAGGCATAATCGATTATCATGCAATTCTGGGCAGTAATTATTGAACTGATAATCGATTATCATGAGCCATAATCGATTATCACGCTGACAGTTTCAAAAATAGAGCCGTTGGAGCATCCCATAACGGCTATAAACGACCATAAACGGCTAGTTTGTCCATTTTTCTTATAAATAGCCCCCCATAATCGATTATTAGACACTCCTTTGCACCCAAATACTGCTGAAATCAAATCTAGAGCTCACATCTTCTTCATTTCCCTTCACCTTCTCAAAATCTCATTTTTCCATTCTTCATCCATGGCTGACTCAAGAAGGCACCGTCGCAGAACAACTAGAGCCTCCTCTTCTTCTCAACCACGTCTTGCAAACATAGATGGATGGATTTCAGATCAAGGGAAACACGCAGACTTTGTTAATTCTTGGCAAGAAAGGAAGATCATGGCGGTAAAGTTTATTCGTCTTGACTTTTTCCGCTTCTATGGCTTTCAATTTCCAAACACTTTTGCTGAGCAGGGGTTAACGCATCTGTTAGAACAAAAAGGCTGCATTTATCCTGATCTGATAAGAGTCTTCTACTTCAACTTGCGCTATCGAGATGGGATAATATCTACTAAGGTCAAGGGAGTACGCATCATTTTAGATGATGACATATGGACCAATGTTGCTCAACTTCCCATCTGGGATGATGCTGTCAAAGTCCACTTAGGACTTGAAGATTTCAACAGGATGATGACTTTTCAATCCTTCCTACGTCATCCTGAACGACAAACAAATAGAAGGCAATTACTGGTTGGAGGTTTTAAAGTTGAAGAAAGGATGATCCACTACTTGATTGTCTGGATTTTATGTCCTAGAGCAACCAACCATGCTCAATGCTCTGAGCAGGATTTACTTCTATTGTATGGGATTCTAAATCACATACACATCGACTGGCCTGCTCTCATTGCTGACACAATGGTAAAAGCCAAGAAATCCCATTCATATCAACTTCCCTATGCTCTTCTTATCTCTAGGATTTTAGAATTCAAAGGTGTACCTGTTGAAGGAGAACTAGTTCAAAATATTGAAACTGTGGGATCAGAAATTGGAGATACAACCTTTCGTCAAATGGGATTCATTACTAGAGGAAGAGTCCTTATTCACAAAGATGATGATCATCCTGATGTAGATGAAGATGATGACATGGACACTCATATGGCTGACCCAGTAAGTGCTGCTGCTCCGTCTGATGCTGGACCATCCAACATACCCTCCTCTTCCTCAACTTCTATGGAAGAACATTTTGCAAGGTTATCTAAACAATTGGAGGATATGAGTCTTGCACAAAAGACTCACTTTGAGGAGATTTATGAGTGGCAACGATCTGTTGATGAGTACATGGTTGATCAATTTCTTGATCTTGATGTTCGCCTATCTAACATCGAGAATCATCTCAACATTCAACCTCCCGAGAGATCTCCTAGTCCTGAGTTTTAGATATAGGTTCTATGTTAGACTGTTTTGTTGTTTACTTGCCATTTCATCTATGTTATAATTCTGTCTGTTATGTGTCTTCTTATAATGTAATATTTATTTTCATAAATAAAATGATCTCTTGATTATATGCATCCTTTGATTAATTGAGGGGGAGATCATTTTTAGGGGGAGCCTTTAACATCCGATCTTTTTGCTTCTGATCAAAAAGGGGGAGAAGAATAATACAAGGGGAGAAGTATAAATTATTACAGGTATTGCTAACCTTGTTGTTGTTTGTTAGCTTGTATGTTTTGCAGGTAAGCCAAACTTGCTTTTAAAATTGAATTTTTGATCATCATCAAAAAGGGGGAGATTGTTACCAATAAGGAGTATTGGTAAATCTTGAAGAAATTTGTTTTGATGATGCTACAAGAAGTTTTAGTTGAAGAAGATATTAGAATTAGTTAAAAGCAATTTGTAGAAATTAAATGTAGTAGGAAATTCTTGTAAACCTTGTAAACTTGCATTTTTAACTGCAATAATCGATTATGATTAAGCAATAATCGATTATCACAAGTCATACTTGAATAATCGATTATCACTTCATATAATCGATTATCACATTTTTGAAAACCTGTAACGGACTTGAATAATCGATTATCACTTACAATAATCGATTATTCATGGCAGTTGGGAGCTGATCTTTGGCACTCAGTGTACTTGGCTATATATTTTGTTTTGGAGAAATTAGAATACAACGTTTTTTTTGAACTGAGAAAGCTTAGAACACTGTGTGTCAGAGGAACGTTCTCAGAAAGCTTTTTGTTCATTGTTCCCTTGCTTGGTCTTGTGAAAGGAGAGGCTCGCGTATCGTGTGTCGATAGTCGGAGCAGACTCTCTTCAAGTTAGCAAGGTGCTCTGCCTGGTCTTGTGAAAGGAGAAGCTTGTGTATCGTTAGTCGATTGCTGGAGCGGTTCTCCTCAAGTTGGTAGAGTGGTTCTTTTCATTTTATTCTTGTTCATTATCTTGTAATCTGTTAAACAATTTTTAGTGAAAAAGGTTAATCACTATTTATAGTGATTAACGACTGGACGTAGAATCTTTTGATTCGAACCAGGATAAAAATTCTGTGTTGATCTTCTTATTCCCTACACTCATTTTATTTTACGTATATCAACTGTTTGATTAATTTTCTGAAAGAAAATTATTTTTACTAAAAGGACCAAATTAAGTTTAATTGTGATCGAATACGCTTTCCGCTCTCTGAGTTTTAATTCCGCTGCGCTATACTCTTCGAAAAATACCCCCTCTGATACCATCACATTGGAGAGGATTTGTGGACACTTGTCCACTCCTTAGAAGGCCTCATTTTTGGCCAATGAGAACAAAGGTGGGAGATCATGATTTTAGGGTTTGAAGGAGACACCCTTGGCCTATAAATATAGGTGTCTCCTGTAACACCCCTTACGGAGTACCACTAGAAAATAACAAAATCCAAAATTTTACGCCAGTTTTTTTTTTCTTTTAAAAATAACATCGCGGAACTAAACCTCAAAAGTCTAAGCGTCTTACAACATAAGGTTAAAACCTTACAAATATCAAATTCATTATTCAAAAACATAAATTTACTTTAAAACATGATAAATTCCCCATAGTTATTCCCATAACTCTCGTCGTTCTACTCCATCTCTGCCTCATCTGCAACGCCATCTACTCTCGTACAAGTACGATCATCGTAGGTGGAACCACAACCACAAAAGGAAAGGGTGAGTAACTAAGAACCTAACATAACATATAATTTCAATATCAAAATATCATAACATAGATTATCCTAGTCACAACCTTACAATACAACACAATATTCAACTCATAACTTAGATCATCACCACCCAGACTATCAAAGTCACAACATTACAATACATCACAGTATTAAACTCACAACTCAAATCATTTACACAAGCTTCTGTTGTTTCCTTGAATTTTGTCGTACCAAACCTGTTTCGCAAAACAGGGCGATTCGAGCCGTCTTCCATCGCAACTTCAGACCTATCTTCCGGAATCCTCAAGGAATTACGAGTAAAAACTTCGGTTAGGTGCACCCACCGAGCACTATACTCACACGAGCCAAAGTCATTGGGCCAAACATCCAACCCTCTCTAGTCCCCGCGCACGAGGAAAGGGTGACACTCGAATCTCAGTCTCCGCATAGACTCAATACACTATCGTATCGCAATACGAACACCATCGATTCGACAAAAATTCTAAGGAAATGACAGAACACTTGCTCTCACAATTTTACCATCACAACCATACGCAGATCACCATCATGCACAAAGTCGACCAAATTCATTCACCAACAATTAATTAAAATCACAAATAATTAAATAAATTAATTTAATTATTTTTCCTACTGATGCACCCCCGTGAAATTACTAATTTTACACTTCCATCAACTAGAACAACATTTCTAGTGCACCCCCACTTTTTAATTAATACCCAACATCAAAGAAAACACCTAATTCTAATACATCCCCTTTTTAATCTAAACACACTCCCTTCTATATCTACATTTTCAAGTGGACCCCAAAACCATTAAATTACATTTTCTCTCACTTCCAAGTAGGTCCCACATGAAACCACCCACTTCTTATCAAACTCTCTTTCTCTCTCCCGTTTTACCATTTACGTAACCTTTAACTTCTTTCCTCCCTCTTTTTTTTCAATTAAAACAAAAGTTCCACTTACTCCTCTTTTCTCACAAAACCGTGGACCCCACTTTCCCCTTTATTTGACTTTTCAAAACAAAATCATTCTTCCTCTCCCCAAAGTTTACGTAGCACACTCCCATGCACACAACTCTCCTACTCTTTTCTTTCCTTTTCTCCTTTCTACATTAAATCTCACGGCCCACACACTACACATAACATTTTATTTTTATTTTCTTCTTTCTTCACTCTCCCAACCTCATTTACGTGCAAACACCCTCACACACTACCCTTCTTTCATTTCACTATTCTCTCTCTTTCATTTGATGCCCACGGTGATGACAAATTTATGAACACCGAAATACGGCGCCACAAACTTGTTGAACAATCGGCAAGTGTGACCGAATCGTTTCAAGTAATAAACTCGGTAAGACCAAGTATCGTTCTCCCAAAGGACTCACGGCCTAGTTTAGTTATGTGATTCGTTGATTATTTAAGACTTAAGAACGAAATAAGTGGAATTTAATATGCAAAACAGAAAATAAACATGTATGCATGAGTTTTGATCAATGGCTAAAACAAAATACAAACACTTCAATGGAATATATGGATGAGTATGTTGTTGGGGTTATCAATTTCATCTTATCCACTCTCATATATTTTAGGAATTCAACATTCTTTTCATCATTGTTAATGCCACTCTCTAAATTACCTTGCAAGAAGGCCTATCCCTAATTACGAGTTCATACAATTCCTAGCATTCCTAGCATTCCTAATAATCACTCTCTCCACACTTCACACCTTAAGTTGCAACACACTAACCTTCCTTTCCCTCTCTCTTCTTTTCACTTTATGTCAACCTACACACACGTCCTTCCATTCATTTCTCTCTTCCACGTAACACATGCACACAATACACTCTTCACTTCTTCCTTCTTCCTTCATGATCTTCTTCCACCTATGACACCAACTCCATTCATCTTCACTGTTTTCATCAATCCCATGTACCCAACTTCACCAAAATATCACTTTCACTCTTTTCATTCTCATAACTCATTCTTTCCTCTTCCAACAATGGAAAAGAATTCTCAATACCCTCTTACCCACACTCTTGGTTAAAGAGTGTAGATAAGTGCTCCCAACAATATATAATTCTTGGAAGGTAATAAGAACCAAGATATACAAAATATACATGATGTTAAAGTGTACCCATGACACTTTTTCATACACAAACAACACCCCAATACATCCAACATGTATACCCATTACAACAACACCACTTTTTCATAAAATATAAACATGTGTAATCCATTAAATACCCCATATAGTAGAAAAACGAAAATGAACATGTGAATACCCATTCTCCATGTAACAACACATGAAACTTAAACCCAAAAGAAAAGTGCATGCATCAACATGTTAAATTTAATTCCAACACACAAGAAAGAAAGCATGCAACAGCAGTATAATGTTACCTTCTACCCATCATACACTATGTTATATCCCAAGTTAAACACCTTACCTCAATTCCAAGCTAGCTTCCAAAGGCTCTTAGGTTTCTTTCCTCACTAGACAACAAGCTTCCACTCCTCTTGGGCTCCTACAAGTGACGTCCAAAAACTCCAAGGCTAGGGTGGCTCTTCCTTTCTCTCACCAACTTGGTTACTCTCCAAAAGTGTCTCTCCAACTCCCGGTTCTCTCTCTTTTCCACTCTCCAAGTTTTTGTTTTTCAACCCTACTAACTTAAACTTACACACTTAAGTAGAAATTAACTCTAAACCTCACCAACCCTACACTACTAACTTCAGATTCTCTTTCCTAACTCTTCATTATCCCAATAAAACTTCACTTTAATGTGACTAAATGATAGTTTTAAAGTGTGCTTAAGTGCTTCTATAATATCCATTTATGTAGATTACAATTTTCAATGTAAATGCAATGGTTAACCTCCCCAAGGTCACTTATAAGCTTCCTAAGTCTAGAAAACATGTGCCCACCCAAGCACCCATGCAACATTTCGGCCTTGTTCTTTTGAGTGGATTTGAGAGAGTGGATTTGAGGGGATTTGAGAGGATTTGAAGATAAATACAATTTTATACTAATTCTCACAAAATTTATTTCCAAATTCACTCTTATTTACCTCCAAATTCACTCAAATAAACGACAAAAAAATTTATCTTCAAATCCTCTCAAAAGAACAAGGCCTTCACGTGAATGAGAGATTAAATGAAAGGCACATGCTCTAGCTACACCAAACACATCAAATTCTATCTTTCTTACCTCATAGTGGGACCCACATGCCAAAGTGGAAATTAAAAAGAGCTAGGAGCCTTTTTGGTCTTAGGAGGGCTAGAACTTGAGACCAAGCACACACACCCTCCCATGCACGATCACAATAACCACTAGACCAAGCTCCATCCGCAAATATAATAGCGCAAACAATTATACTTAAATACTCTTTCAACCTTTTTCGAAATTTACTATGAAACCAATATTAATTTAATTTTCTTCCCTTCCTTAAATATTTATCAACATTGGGTGTCCGATCGAGGTGGCAGGTCACAAGTCCAGAGTCAACTTGGTGTGCTTACTGCTTGAAGGTTTGGACGTGATCTTGGGGATGGATTGGTTAGATGATAACCATGTTATGATTGACTGTGGACGTTAGAGGGTAGTCTTCCAAGAACCATAAGGCATTAAAATGTCAACATCAAAGGAAGTGGTACAAGATCTCAAAAGTGGAGTTGTTTGCTTTATGTTGATAGTGAAAGAGCAGAAGAAGAAGCCTTGGATGGTCCTTGAAACCAAAGAAAAACAAGATAACAAGAGGTTGAAGGAGCATAGATGTTTTACGTATGGAGTGGAGGAAAAGAAAAACATGTGAGACCTGGGTACTGACGAGGGCGGGGAGTGATCGCCGGTGCAAGAGGCACGAAGTGCAAGGGGCACAAACAAAGAGCGGCTCCTAACAGGCTTCTAGTGGAAGGGACACATGGATGAATCGAACATACACCGAAATGAGAGGGATCTAGAGACTGTATAGGTATGGGACTATACAGTTGAAGGATAGCTTAAAAGGGATTTATTTGGCTACTCATATCACCAAAATGCATTTGATTTTCGGTAGCCTAACCCATAAGAACTCCATGGTTAAGCGTGCTTAGCCTGGAGTAATTTAGGGATGGGTGACAGAGCCTAGCCTCTCCTAGTACGGTGTGGTTCGAGGATGAACCATGCGGAAGCTGGTGGGCATGTGACACCCGACCACTGATGAGGGCGGGGAGTGATCGCCGGTGTGCGAGTGAGGACAAAGCACATTGGAAAGCTTCGTGGTGATGTGTTGCCGGGGCGTTACATCTCCACCCTTGTATTTCATCTTTGATGTTGAATAATGTTATACTGCCCATTTTCGACCATACTACTCATCTTAGATCAAGACTAGAGCAACCCATGAGGCCCCTCTAGTCACCTGGCCTAACCTCTCTTGGAGCCACCAAACACTACACCACCACCACCATATCTCCTAGAGGCTTTGAGCTTCTACACCATTCATACATTAGCTCTTCATCCTTGGACCATTTACCACCACATTTCCGCACCATTCACTAGTACAGTAAGGGGATACGACAGCGGTTATTTTTGCCTATAGACAGCGGTTTTTGAACCGAGGCATATTCAGGCGAGGCAAAAAGTCTAATACTTTTCGCCTCGGTTGAGAATCGAGGCATAAAAAGAGAGGATTTGGCCTCGGTTCAGCCTTAACCGAAGTAGTAAAGTTTTTGGTTTTTTTTCGTAGGACTTAATGCCTCGGTTCCCGAGAACCGAGGCAGTATGTCCCACTCTACTGCCTCGGTTGTAGTTGGAACCGAGGCAGTAGACTTTTTTTTTTCTCATCCGCAAGACTTTCTGCTTCGGGTGTGACCATAACCGAGGCCATAAGGGGTCTTTCTACTTCGGTTATGACGTGAACCGAGACATATATCCTTGTTTTTTTTTTAAATGAGGTCTGTTTCTGCAACATTCCCAACTACAGAAACAGACCTGTATATATTTTTATAGCTAGAACAGTCCAGAATAATGCAGAAATGTATATTTTAAATGAAAATTATATTAAAACATAAATATATTGAATGAAATCATAAATCAACTTCTTAGAAGCATAAATGAATCCAATGTAATCATAAATCAAGTTTCAAGCATAAATCAATGCAATGTACAAAGTTAAACTTATAATAATGTAGAAAAGCATAAAACAACTTAGAAACATAAACTTAGAACTTACTATATCCTAATATCTACTACATACTATTATATAAATGAATTACATATTTAGCAAGTGTTTTCCTCACAAGTTGAATTGACTTCTCTGGAATTGGAGCAGTCCTATTAAATCTCTGCATAAAACACAATGATTTCAATTAGTGTATATGAAATCCAAACTATAGAGAAAATAAAGTTCAAACCTAAATATTACCGTTTCCCATCCACTGGTGTAATGTGCATGAATGATGGTCATCATCCAAAACATAACGTAGTAACCACATTCATATGACCCCATTTGTCTATTACACTACAATATATCATCATAATTATAAAATGTTAAGTAACATCATTTGAATGGAACCAAATGTAAAAAAGTATGGACTAAAATACCAAACCATGCAAGCTTTTTAGCTGTAGCAGTAGATCTCCCAGATAACATCATGTGTTGCAAGGGAACTATTAAAAAAAATTCCTTTAGCATACATTTATATAACAAAAAAGTCGAAACATTGAGATTCTTACCAATCTACTACATGTCTAAGAGGGCTGGGAGGAGACTTCTGCAATGAACAAAATCAGACAGTAGTGTTCTCCGGTATGGAGATCACAAGTAGCTGCCAATGACACCTGAAATTGGTAATAACTTAATTGTCATATACCAAAATTAATAAATGAAACTTTAAAGTTAACAAACTTCACTTACCCAAGTATATAAGGGATAAAATATATCTCCTTCCCCATTCCAAAGCAGGTGGTGATGTATGTTTGGATATCATCAAATTTATTTCTTTCATGAGTCATGGAGGGGTCAATGAACCCATATACATCGTTGAACCCCTTCTTGTTACTAACATCAAACATATACCTAAAATGAAGAAATAATCTGATATAAGTAAGTTGATAAAATAGAATTTTATAAAAAAGTTTTCATAAACTTACATCATCCACAGCTGAATGAGTGTAATATTAATTTCTTCTCTACCCGACGCAAGCTCCCTAACATCTTGATGATGCAAGTACAATGGGATCTGAGCTTTTCTTCCAAATCTAGTAGAATCCCAGTGTACAATCATCGGCGCATCTGAAATGATTTTAGCAAGCTCGTCTAACGCACCAAGAGGGTCCTCCTCAGATAAATGAGTCTTCTTCGGTGTAGGACTTCCCTCTTGACCTATCTACTGTTAAATGCAAAAATGGTTATGTTATAACGTCAATTAGAAGTAAATATTAAAATTAAGAAGTATATAGTACGAGTGTTTACTGGGGGATTAGATACATCACCAACCAAATGTTTAGGCCAGGCGACAAAGGACTTAAATGCTTCTTCCACAGTGAAGAACTCATCTGTAGGCTCAAGAAGAACGACATCTGCTATGACAACTTCATCCACCGTGACCTTGAACTCATCTTCTGAAAGTTGTACACCATGCACTACAGTGGCTGTCTCATAAATTGTACCACGAGCCACTAGCATGGTCCTAGTATCAGAAAGAATATATAACTGACATGGACGAGTTTCATCCATGTCGTCCCCTAGGGCACCGGCGGCTGAACAACTTCCTTTACCGCTTCTACCTGTCAAATTAAATGTTAGGTCATGCAAAAAGTAAATTAGTAACCAAAAATAAATAAGTTTACCTGTAGGGGGCACAACATGTTCCGCTACAGGAGATGGCGGAGGACGATTGCCATAATCCTCATAATGCTGCTGGAACTGGCACGCAACCATTTCAGCAACTTCATCATACAACTCTGCCCGAACCTTCTTTGTGATCTCTTGCGTCATCTCTTTTCTTATGTCCTCCTTCATCTTTTCGTATGAATATGGACGCGAGGAAGACCCAAAAAATTGTTGTATGCCTATACCAGTCCCACCACCACGCACCCGTCCTGGGTACTCAGGTCGTCCAATAGCTATGGCAAGAATATCTTGACGACCTTCTTGTGTGAATTGACCTTAGGAGCTCTACTCAACCCAGGAGTCCTGTCACATAACAAAAGTTCAAAATCATTAGAAAGATCTATGTAATATATATAAGAAAATTAATGTAAAAACATAAGAAATGACATCTTACAATTCTTTTAGATATTTCTCTGGCAGATTCGGAAGTGTAGGAGCCCGATGGTCTTATACGGGCTAACTTCCACTTCTCGTGCCGAGATGGTGGTGAAGGAGGAGGAGGAGGGTCACCACCCTCAGAAAGTGGAAGTCTACTATCTGACTTCTGCTTTATTATTTTTTCTTCAAGCTTCCTATATCCACCACGAGACAGTAGGTGTGGATTTTTATTCTGAGCGCTTATTCCCTGTGCTTTTGACCTTTTTTCCTGTGACAAAATGAAAGAATTGTCATAGTAGTTCATTATGAATGATGAATTGAATGATTTTACTGCACTTACCTGCCACGCCTCGGATGAACGAAGCTCTACAAACTGACGCCATGTTTCTTCGTCAATTGCTGAATATTTGGAACATGGATTTTCATTACTCTTTGGTCCAAATATATATCTAGACGTCAATTTTGTCTTAAACCCTCAAAATCTTTCTACAATTGCAGATAAACACCTATTCCTTAAGCTCTCGACGTTTGGCATATCAAATGTTATTTGCAACAAAGAAAGTAATAACCTTATATCAATACAAATTTATCAATATAATGAATATAGAATTTGGAGCAATATTGCTTAACTTACCAATAGATCTTGCCAGATGAGATTCCGATCAGCCTCAGAAACATGGTCAAAGGATGGAGTAAGTATAGAGATACGATCACGTGCTAGTACTCCAAGGTAAGACCTAAATGCATCTGCATTTGGGCCAGATGAAACTCATTTGACCACGTCAAAAATGACAGGTGTCCTCTCACCTGCATTTCTTCTAAGTATAAGTTGTCGTAACCTCGTTGCTCCTCTCGTCCGTTGATGACAAATTTATGAACACCGAAAAACGGCGCCACAAACTTGTTTAACAATCGGCAAGTGTGACCGAATCGTATCAAGTAATAAAACTAGGTAAGACCAAGTATCGTTTTCCTAAAGGACTCACGGCTTAGTTAGTTATATGATTTGTTGATTATTTAAGACTTGTAAACAATTGATTGTAGGTTTAAATGCAAAAGACAGTAATTAAACATGTATGCATGAATTTGATCAATGGAAAAGAAGAAATCAAACACTTTAATGAATTAGATGGATGAGTATGTTGTTGGGGTTATCAATTTCATCTTATCCACTCTCATATACTTTAGGAATTCATCTTTTGCTTTTGGAGGGAATGGCTCCTTTTTAACAGCTTTATACTTCTTTGTATCATCATCTCTACGTCTTTTCTTTGTAGAGACTTCTTCCTCAGGTTTAGTATAAACTGCAATTTGTTGTAATATCTGATTCCAAGGTACATCATTGTCCACCATCTTGAATAATTCTGTAAAATCAAATTGCTTCTCTTGATTTATTGGAAAAGGAAAAATATCATTACTCTCTATCTCTCTTCTCTCTCCTTTCTCTTTTCTCTCTTCTTTTTCTTTTTCTCTCTCTTCTTTTTCTTTTTCTCTCTCTTCTTTTTCTTTTTCTCTCTTTTCTCTCTCTTCTTTTTCTTGTTCTCCTTCTTCTAACTCAACTCTCTCATCATTTGTACTCTCCACCACTTTACACTCTTCCCTGGGGTTAACCTCAATATTAGCTCCAAAATTTTTGTTTGGCCTCTCTTCCAACTGCTTGGTAATCTGACCCATTTGAGTCTCCCAATTCTTAATAGTAGCTTCAGTGCTCTTTTGAGTAGACTCAGTTTTCTGTATGAACTGATGAAGAGTTTCTTCCATCCTTATTGACCTTTCGTTAAGTATAGAAATCTGTTGCCATAAGGTTGGTTGTTGCTGTTGCTTATTGAATTGCCCAGTTTGTCCAGCTTGCCCAGTTTGTCCGTGACCAATACTTGGGTGTGGTTTCCACCCTTGATTAAAATTCCCCTAACGGTATTGATTGGCCATGAAGTTAACATCCTCTAAGGCTTCTGTTGGAAAAGCGCATTGACCATTGATATGGTCACCTCCACATAATTGACACAACTGTGATTGAGCCTGTGCAACAGTCTTTAACTCTTTTGGCAGTTGTGCAAGTGTTTTTGTAAGAGTCTCCAGTTGTTGAGTTAGTATCTTGTTCTGTGCTAGCAAGGCATCATGGGTTTGTAACTGTAGAACTCCTTTTTGTTGTATAGGAGCTCCTCTTTCACTGTTGAGCTCATTGTCACTAGTAGCCATATTGTCAATGATTTCTGTAGCTTCCTCTGGAGTTTTCCATTTCATATTTCCTCCTGCTGAGGCGTCAAGCATCATCTTGGTTTGTGAACCAAGACCTCCAAGGAAGATTAAGACTACTTGCACATCATGAAAGCCATGCGTGGGTGTCTTTCTTAATAAGCTTTTATACCTGTCCCATGCATGCCCCAGTGATTCCTCCATGCCTTGCCTGAATGATGAAATCTCTTGCTTCCCTTTATTTACTTTTGATTGTGGAAAGTATTTGTTTAGGAACTTGGTCACCACTGCTTCCCACTCTGTAAAGCTTTCTTCTGGAAAAGAATTTAACCAAAGCTTAGCGTTGCCTCCTAATGAGAATGGAAACAAGCTAAGTTTGATTGCTTCGTCTGGCACCCCATTTATTTTCACCGTGTTGCAGATCTCATTAAAAGTTATGAGGTGCTCATATGGGCTTTCGTTAGACAACCCATTAAATTGATTACTCTTCACCAGTTGGATTAATGCTGGCTTAACCTCCATGTTGGCTGCATTGACCCTCGGTCTTGCTATGCTATTAAAATGTTGAGGTCCAGCTATATTTGTATAATCTGCAAGAGTTCTTCTGGCATTATTATTCTCCATATTTTCAGTGCTATGGTCAGAACCTTGTGGTGATGATTGTAACATAGTTTCCGGTGAAGGAAAAAGTTCTCTAGATGTACGGATTCTTCTCCTCCGTCTACTCTCGTCTAAACCTTCAAGAAGAGGTTCTGTAGTTTTCTTGCTCCTAGTTCGGATTGCTTCCTGCATACACAAACAAACAAATCCCTAGAAGAATTGGTTAGCACAAAAAGATATAAAAGAAGATATAAGATCAGAGATAAGAAGATAAAAACAGAAAAACTAAAAACAGAAAATAAAAACAGAAAAATAAAATAAAATAAAATAAAATAAAAATAAAAACAGAAAATAAAATGAAATAAAATAAAAATAAAAACAGAAAAAAATAAAAACAGAAATTCAAATTTCAAAATTCAAAATTCAAGTCAAAGATAATCAATAATCACACAAATGAACTAGTTAAACCACGAGTCCCCCGCAACGGCGCCAAAAACTTGATGACAAATTTATGAACTCCAAAAAACGGCGCCACAAACTTGTTTAACAATCGGCAAGTGTGACCGAATCGTATCAAGTAATAAAACTAGGTAAGACCAAGTATCGTTTTCCCAAAGGACTCACGGCCTAGTTAGTTATATGATTTGTTGATTATTTAAGACTTGTAAACAATTGATTGTAGGTTTAAATGCAAAAGATAGTAATTAAACATGTATGCATGAATTTGATCAATGGAAAAGAAGAAATCAAACACTTTAATGAATTAGATGGATGAGTATGTTGTTGGGGTTATCAATTTCATCTTATCCACTCTCATATACTTTAGGAATTCATCATTCTTTTCATCAATTGCTAATGCCACTCTCTAAATCACCTTGCAAGAAGGCCTATCCTTAATTACGAGTTCATACAATTCTTAGCATTCCTAGTAATTAGTTCTGAAGTGCAGGAGCTTAAAGGCAACCAATATGCTATTGGGAGAAATTCCCCAGATCTAGATTTCCCCGTACGTTCCCATATCGACAAAATCAATAATCATGGCAATGAATGAGTTAAACAAAGCAAGCATTAAGCAAAGAGGAAAAACCCTAACTAATGATGAAAGAAAGCATGTATCTTAAAATAAGATGTTAAAACATTAATTCCATATATGAGAGTTTCACAAGACTACATTGATTCCCCAACAACAATACAAGGTTTAGTTCACCATATTCATGGTGAATCTAGATGAACAATAATGAAAGAATGAAAGATAGAACCCTAGAAAGAGGAGGAGGTAGCCTGAGCATCCAAGATCTTCCTTCAAGGGGTGGAAAAGTGAGTGTTTGCTTCGTCTCAGCCAAAGATACAAACCCTAGGACGTCCTAAAGCTTATATACTATTCTAAAAAATACAGAAAATTAGGCCCAAGCCCAAAATAGTGCCGCTCAGCGGTAAACTACCGCTCAGCGGTAAGTGCGTGAGTTGTTTTCTTCCCCTCAGCGGCCTTTTCACCCCTCAGCGGAGCCAACGTGGGTTTCTGAGTGCCGCTCAGCGGTAAACTGCCGCTGAGCGGTACTTGCGGCTTCTCCTTTTGCACTTTTTGATGTCTTTTCTGATTCCATCTCTATCCTTCTTCACTTCTTTCACCAAATTCACCTTAAAACCTGCATAAAAACACTAAAATCAAGCATAAACCTGTCCAACTCTCTTATTTCTAAAAATATAACCAAAAGCATGATTTCAAGCTAGTTTCTAAGTGTTAAAGGTTTCTTTTAGTATCGATTTTAAGCATGAAAATAACAGTTTTTCAACTGTTATCATCCGTCTAGAAGTGGTGGGGACTTCATCACCTGACGAATGAGGTGACTCAGCCGTATATCTGTCACAATAAATAAGATGAAAGATAAATAACACTTTTATAAAATAACATATATTATTTAACAAAAGCCATAAATATTTACACAAACATGAAATTCATACATAATCATATGGATTGGTCATATATATATTCCCTCATTGTGATCTTCTCGTATTGCTTGTATATCATCAATTAGAGGGTCGTCATCCAAATTTATTGTCGTTTTAAATGGATGGTTGTCAGTGATATGAAGATTACTTAGATTCTCTTCTTTGTCTTCAATTTGCCTTTTTCCTTGGAGAGCAACATACCAATGGTCAGACACAAGATCTTTGACATAAAAACCCTGACTTGCTTGATATGCCATGATGAACAGTTCGTCTCCATAACCAACCTTTCGAAAATCAACAAGTGTCATACCAGATTCATCTATTTTGACACCACTCTTATTGTCTACCCACTTACATTTGAAGAGTGCAACGGAAAACTTAGTGTAATCAACTTCGCATGTCTCTTCAATTCTACCATAATATCTCATGGATCCAACTACAGGATTTTGATCTTTGGATGTGGAAAACTGTAGCGACTCAGCTTCTAGACTGACACCACTGCTTTGTACTGTGCTTTTATCATCCAAAGTCTTTGTATAGAATGTGAAATTATTAATTTCGTAGCCTGTTCAACATACAACATCAAACTTCAAGCCATTTGCTAACCACAACAAAGTCTCAGAGGACCGTGATTCTTTCGAAACTTCAGATTTGAACCAGACAAGAATGTTCTGTTATGCTCCATCAACTACTATTTCTCTGATTGTCGTGGATAATTTTCCTTTACAACGGCTTTGTGTGCTTCCAAAAATGGGATCACTTCATCTGTGTTGTTTAATATGTACAGATGTGTTTGCATCAATTCTTCACGACTTTTCGTCACCATATTCACACCTCGGATGCTTTTACTTGTAGAATATCTATTCAACCATGATGTCCGAGGGACTCCTATCGGATTTGCTTTAGTCATATACTCAGAGCAAAACTCAATACTTTCTTCAACAATATATCTTTCAACCATTGAACCTTCTGGACGATATTGATTTTTGGCGTACCCTTTCAAAATCTTCATATAACCCTCAATAGGGTACATCCATCTTAAGTATACTGGTCCACAAAACTTTATTTCTCTGACCAAATGAACAAGTAAATGCACCATGATGTCAAAAAAGGATGGAGGGAAAAACATTTCTAGCTGACACAAGATGATGATAATTTCGCTTTGAAGTTCATCTAACTTTGTAGGATCGATGACTTTACTACAAATTGACGAGAAAAATGAGCACAATCGAGTTATGGTCTGCCTAACTTTTTTGGGCAAAATTCCACGAATTGCCACTGGTAACAATTGTTGCATTAAGACGTGGCAATCGTGAGACTTCAGTCCAACAAGCTTTAAGTCCTGCATTGACACTAAGCTCTTGATATTTGAAGAGTATCCTTGTGGTACCTTGATACTC
Organism: Vigna hirtella; assembly: GCA_027742795.1. NCBI lineage: Eukaryota > Viridiplantae > Streptophyta > Magnoliopsida > Fabales > Fabaceae > Vigna > Vigna hirtella. The sequence continues at coordinate 1,651 of JAHCHA010012110.1, read as the reverse complement.
TTTAAACAAAGACAAAAACTTATCTTCTCTTGTTTGGACATTGTGTAACATGCAGGGGGCAAATAAGTACGTTTACCAATCTCTCTTGGTGCCAACTCTTCTCGGATCTTCATGTCAACCAAATCCAAACGCGCATTCACTCCATCTTTTGTTTCTCCCTGGATGTTTAGTAGTGTACCAATCAAGCTATCACAAACATTTTTCTCAACATGCATGACATCTATGCAATGTCTAACATCTAACTTTGACCAATATGGAAGATCAAAGAATATTGATTTCTTCTTTCAAGGGGTCGTTACAGAAGACTTCTTCGACGTTTTCCCAAATATATGATGTACTCTATTAACTTTCTCAGCAACTTCAAGTCCAGTAAGTGGAATGGGTGCATTGTCTTTCTCTTGTTCTCCATCAAATGCTTTCTTTAACCTTCGATATGGATGATTAGATTGTAAAAATCGCTGATGACGCATATACATTGTCTTCCTTCCGTGTTTTAATTGTTGAGCTGCAGTGTTTTCTTCACATATAGGACATGCTTTATGACCCTTCACACTGTACCCCGACAAATTACCGTAAGTTGGGAAGTCATTAATGGTGCAAAATAACATGGCATGCATCATGAAAGTTTCTGAAGCAAAGGCATCAAATATTTCAACCCCATCAACCCACAACAACTTCAAGTCTTCAACTAGTGGCCTTAGATAAACATCGATGTCATTTCCAGGCTGCTTTGGACCAGATATCAACATTGACAACATCATGTACTTTCTTTTCATGCACAATCCAGGAGATAAGTTGTGAATTATCAGTATAACGGGCCAACAACTGTGATTGGTACTTAAATTACCAAATGGATTCATTCCATCAGTAGCTAAGCCAAACCTAAGATTTCTACATTCTTCACCAAATTGGAGGAATTCTTGATCAATAATTTTCCATTGCTTTGAATCAGCTGGATGACGAAGCAACCCATCAGTTGTTCTCTCATCTCCATGCCATCTTAGGTTTTTAGCGTCTTTGGGATTCGCGAACAAGCGCTTAAGTCTGGAAACTAGTGGAAGGTACCAAACTACTTTCAAAGCAGAACCATTCTTTTATGTGTGACCACCATCTTCACCGTTGTTTTTTGACTTGTATCGTGATAACCCACATTTTGGACACTTTATCAAAACTTCATTCTCATTCCTATATAATATGCAATCATTCGGACATGCATGTATCCGTTTACATTCCATACCCATCGAACAAAGAATTTTTTTTGCATCATAATTACGATTGAGTAACGTATTTCCATCTGGCAGCATTTCATTCAACAACGACAACAATTCTGTAAAACTCTTATCACTCCATCCATTGCTCAACTTTAAATTCATGAGCCTTAACACCGCTGACAACAGTGTGAACTTAGTTGAACCCGCATACAAAGGAGTCTCCGCATCAGTGGACATCGTTTCATACACATGCGCTTGGGAAAAAGTTTCTGCGCCAACATCGCGGATCATGTCCTCTAAGTTGTCTTCTTCTGCTTGATCTTCCATATCCATTGTGGAATCATAAACATTTTCAGTTGGAGAGACAGTTGGAAAGTCTGTTAATTCACCGTGCCATATCCATGTTGTATAACTTCGTATGAAACCATCACAGATAAGAT
>JAHCHA010012104.1:2242-28989 GCA_027742795.1 Vigna hirtella | reverse complement strand
GAATTGAAGTACTGAATGATTGGAGTGCTGAAAAGTCAACCAAAAACAAGAAAAGTCAACCAGTCAACCAGAAAAGACAACCAGTCAACCAGAATGCTGAAAAGTCAACCATAATGTAGAAAAAGTACGACCGAGTGGCGCTGAGCGGTAATTTGGCGCTGAGCGGCCGGTTTTAGGTGCCGAAATCACCGCTGAGGGGCAAAACAACAGCTGGGGGCAAAATGGATCATGCGATAGTACCGCTCAGCGGTAAAATACCGCTGAGCGCCATTCTAAATGGGCTTGGACCGGTTTTCTGTTACTTTTATGGGCTTGGGCCTAATTTTCTGTATTTTTAGAATAATATATAAGCTTTAGGACGTCCTAGGGTTTGTATCTTTGGCTGAAGAAGACGCAAAACACACTTTTCACCCCTTGGGGGTAGAATTGGAGATGGTGACAGCTCTCCTCTTCTCTTTCTAGGGTTTTTCTATCTCTTCCATTCTTTCATTATTGTTCATCTAGTTTCACCATGAATATGGTGAACTAAACCTTGTATTGTTGTTGGGGAATCAATGTAATCTTGTGAAACTCTCATATATGGAATTAGTGTTTAAACATCTTATTTGAGATACATGCTTTCTTTCATCATTAGTTAGGGTTTTTCCTCTTTTCTCAAAGCATGCATTGTTTAACTCATTCGATGTCATGATTATTGATTTTGTCGATATGGGAACGTACGGGGAAATCTAGATCCGAGGAATTTCTCCCAATAGCATATTGCCTAGGCATAGGAATTTGAGGGTTGGTTGCCGTTAAGCTTCTGCACTTCAGAATTAATTATTAGGGATGCTAGGAATTGTATGAACTCGTAATTAAGGATAGGCCTTCTTGCAAGGTGATTTAGAGAGTGGCATTAACATTGATGAAAAGATTGATGAATTCCTAAAATATATGAGAGTGGATAAGATGAAATTGATTTCCCCAACAACATACTCATCCATATAATTCATTCCGTGTTTGTGTTCCCTTTTGCCATTGATCAAATTCATGCATACATGTTTAATTATTGTCTTTTGCATAAAAACCTACAATCAATCGTTCACAAGTCTTGAATAATCAACAAATCAGATAACTAACTAGGCCGTGAGTCCTTTGGGAGAACGATACTTGGTCTTACCGAGTTTATTACTTGATACGATTCGGTCACACTTGCCGAGGTTTAAACAAGTTTGTGGCGCCATTTTTCGGTGTTCATAAATTTGTCATCAACAGTGAAAGAGGAGCCTCTGTTCAACCGAAAGGGGTTCTACAATTGCAGTCAAATGATGCCTTGCTTGCTCAAAATAAAATTATAACTCAACAGTTGGAGAATCTAGCAAACACTTGCTCAATTGCCAAAGGAATTAAAAACTGTTGCTCAAGTTCAACAACAGATTTGTGAACTATGTGGTGGTGACCATATCAATGGTCAATGTGCTTTTCCAATGAAAGCCCTAGAAGATGTAAATTTCATGAACAATCAGTTTCCATACCGCCAAGGTAATTTCAATTAAGGTTGGAAATCTCACCCAAGCATGGGTCAAGGTCAGGGACAAACTGGGAAATCAAGGCAATTTAATAGGCCACAACAACAACCATCATTATGGCAACAGATGTCTACACTCACTAAAAAACATATAAAGTTGGAAGAAACTCTTAACCAGTTTATGCAGGTAACCATCTCCAACCACAACAGCACTCAAGCATCCCTTAGAAATATGGAGATGCAAATTGGACAGTTAACTAAGAAGTTGGAGGAAAGGCTTGATCAGAGCTTTAGGGATAATACTGAGGTTAACTCTAGAGAAGAGTGTAAAGTTTTAGTGAATGTAGAAAGAGTTGAGTTAGAAAGAAAAGAAGAGAAAGAAAAGAGAGTTAATGAAAAAGAAGTGAGAGTGGAGAGAAAAGAGAGAGTAGAGAGAAAAGAAAAAGAAGAGAGAGAGGAAATAGAAATTGATGATATTCTTCCTTTTCCAACAGAGAATGAGAGAATAGAGAAAAAGAGGCAATTTAAAGAGCTTTTCACTCATGAAAATGTTGATTTACTTGTGAATGAAGCATGGCAACAATTTTCAACTCAGGCTAAACACATGGAACAAATCTCCAAAAGAAAAAGATATGTAGAAGAGGAGATAAATAAATACAAAGCTGTTCAGAAGAAGCTACTCCCTTCAAAAGAGAAAGATCCTGGAAGCTTCTTCATTCCATGTGTCATAGAAAAGAAAAAGGTAGATAAAGCCCTACTTGATTTAGGGTCAAGCGTTAATTTAATGCCTTATTCTTTACTTGAACAAATGGGTAATCTTAAAGTCAAACCTATAAAGATGAATCTGTTAGTGGCGGATGGCTCTTTAAAGAATCTGTATGGTATAGCAGAGGATGTTATGGTTTGTGTTGGAGAACTCAAATTCTTGGTGGATTTTGTTATCATGGAGATGAAGGATGAAAGGATTCCTATTATTCTTGGAACGCCGTTTATGAAAACGGCTAAAGTCATCATTGATGTAGATGAATGAATAGTGGTGTTTCAAGACTGAGGAAAATATGAAGTGATTGATGTTTTCAAAGAGGAACAACGGATAGAGACTAGTTATAAAGCTACATGTCAGGATGTACTCATGACTAGTTATACAAGTGCAAAGCCAAGCTTAAAGGTAAAAATTGTTTTCTGTTGCAGGATAAGGAAGAAGAACAAGAGAGCAAAGAAAGGATGGTTCATGATGATTCAAGGAAAACACAACCCAAACCTGGTAAACATGTGAGATTCAAAAACAGGTTATGGATTGTGAAAAGCTATAAAGAAGATGGAGAGATAGAAATTGAGTCTCCACAGTCATGAAGAGTCAAAAAGGTGGACCGGAAGCAGCTGATGAGTTGGTGTGATGATAGAAAGATAGACATCAACATTAAAGATGGAACATGAGCTTTACTGGGTCAAGCTAATGACAATAAAAGAGCGCTTTTCTGGGAGGCACCCCAGTTGATTTAAAAACATTATTTTAATTCTTGATATTGGTTGTAATTCTTGGACATTATTTTTATGTTGAAACTTTATGGGTTAGCATCTACTGATGGATGCTAGGTGGTTAAGTATCTAGTGAAGGATACTAGGTTTATTGACATGTTTGTTACACCTACTGATGGGTGTTGGTAAGGTAAAATTTCACCTACTGATGGGTGTTGGTGGATTTTGGGTCAGGCTCGTGACGTTAAACAAGCGCTACCTGGGAGGCAACCCAGTTGATTTACTTTGTTCTTACTGTTTATTTTGATTCTACTTTAGTTGCATGATAGGGACTGAATATATGAGTGATTTGAGAACTTAAATGCATGAAGGGAGTGAGAGGCATGAGTGGAATGCACCTAGGGTAAGCTAAGAAGGAAGAAAAACATTTCACGCAAGTGCCGCTCAGCGGAAATTTCTGCTGAGCGGTAATTATGCAGAATGATTTTTTCGGGTTGCCCTTGCGGGACCCGAGCCCATTAGGATATTTTTATACCCTAGGGCACGATTTTGGGTTCATTCTCAGATTTCTTTCCTCTCACACACTTCTAAATACTTTTCTAAGAGTTCTCTACATCTTTCCCTTCATTCCCCTTCACAAAATCCCTCTTCCACTTACTTTCTCACTAATTTGCCATATAAGTTTGGGGTTTGGAGAGAGCATTATTGTTGGGGCTGACTTCTTCATATTGGTAGAGAATTTTCTACTCATCTAGCATCTCCACCCAAGTAAGTCAAGCATTTTTCATTCTAGGGTTCTTGAAAGTATGAATTGGTAGGAATTTGAATGTTCAAAGCATGATTTTTAGGGATTTTGATTTCTATGCATGATTTGATGAATTATTTGAAGATTGAACTGATTAAAATGCTTTATTTTGGTCTGGAAGTATGAAAATCGCATGTGGGTGGAGTTAGGAAGCATAAGAATTGAATTTTTCAAAATCTGCAGAATCGCCGCTCAGCGGAAATTTCCGCTGAGCGTGACTCTGCCAGACTTGTTGTTTTGGCTTCTTTGTCTTGCTGGCCAGGTGCACTGGTTGCGTTGAGGGGTTCTTTTGACCCTCAGTGATGGTTTAACATAGATTTGAGGTATTTTTCAGGGTTTAGTAATGATTAACAACATGTTTTGTGGTTTTGTAATTTGTGTTTGATGTAGGGATGACATCCTCTTCAGGCAAGACATTGAAAACCATAGCCTTCAAGAGAAAAGACAAGGAACCTGAACAACCTCATTCTAGTAGGTTCCTATCTCGCAAGCATTAGAAGCAATTTAAAATTGTGCAAGATAGGAGACTCCTGATTGAAAGGAAAGCTGGAATGATACCCAACTTTGCTCCTCAATTTGGAGAACAACTGATGGGAAGAAAGGAAATTGGCCACATACCCTGCACCAGCCAATATAGCAGTGGTGAAGGAATTTTACACCAATGCCAAAAAGATAGGTAATTATCTAGCTGAGGAGTACCTAAGCTATGTTAGAGGCCACACTATTAGGTATGATCCTACCTCTATCAACAGCTTTTTGGGGACTGAATGGGTTGGAGAGCAGTGCCAGTTTACTCTATGTTTGGAGGAAGGTACTGATTTTAATGATGTGGAGAGTGTTCTATGTGTACTGATAACAGTTGAAAAACTGTTATTTTTATGCTTAAAATTGATACTAAAAGAAACCTTTAACACTTAGAAACTAGCTTGAAATCATGCTTTTGTTCATATTTTTAGAAATAAGAGAGTTTGACAGGTTTTTGCTTGATTTCAGTGTTTTATGCAGGTTTTAAGGTGAATTTGATGAAAGAAGTGAAGAAGGATAGAGATGGAATCAGAAAAAAACTCAAAAAGTGCAAAAGAAGATAAGCCGTAAGTATCGCTCAACGCCAGTTAACCGCTGAGCGACACTCAAGAACACACGTTGGCTCCGCTGAGGGGTGAAAGTGCAGCAGAGGGGAGATTTGACTTTGCGCTAGTACAGCTGAGCGGCAGTTTACCGCTGAGCGGTGGTATTTTGGGCTTAGGCCCACTTTTCTGTAATACTGCGAATAGTATATAAGCTTTAGGACTTTCTAGGGTTTGTATCTTTGGCTGGAGACGAAGCAAACACACACCTTTCCACCCCTTGGAGGAAGATCTTGGATGCTAAGGCTACCTACTCATCTTCTAGGGTTCTATCTTTCACTATTTCATTATTGTTCATCTAGTTTCACCATGAATATGGTGAACTAAACTCTTCTTGTTGTTGGGGAATCAATGTAATCTGTTGAAACTCTCATATATGGAATTTTGTGTTTAAACATCATATCTTTGATACATGCTTTCTTTCATCATTACACACCTGTGCAAGATAACTAGGGTGGATATTTCTGCTCCACCATTTGAAAGGCCAAGGAAATCCATTGATGAGTCTTATTATAGGCAGTATTATGGAGGAGAGGAGGCAACTCAGCTAGTTCCACCACAACGTCCTCGTAGAGAAAGAAGACCAGCATAGAGTCAGGCATCTACAAAGACTTATGAGGCAGAGCCATTCTAGATGAGAGACGTGTACATGTCTCTTATAGGTGCAGAGATGCAATCCATCCACAGAGGACAGGTGGCAACTGCTGAGGTGATTATTGGGTTATATGATACACCCCAGCACACAGGTGGACTATGGATGAATTCCATAGTGTGGTGGATTGGCCAGAGGAGCAAATCCAAGGCAACAGAGTTGGAGCAGCTGAAGCTTCAGCCATGGAGGAAGATGAAGATGAGGATGATGACGCATTTGAGGATGCTGAAGACAATGAAGAGGAGGAAGATACAGATGACAGCACAGGTTGATGAGGAGCTAAGATAACATCTACTGATGGATGCTATCAGCACTAGAGCAGGATCTTTTCTATCTTTTGTTTTGTAATATTGAACTTATTTGCTTCTGTTTTTAGAATAGGAATGATGTACTCAATTTGAAACTTGTCTGTTATGATGGTTTGCTTATGACTTATTGCATGGTAAGTAGTGCTTGATGATACTTTGATATTGATTGATGTTCAGATGGTGCACACTATATGCTTATACAGGTGGTTCACAAGCTTTGTGAACAAATGCATGATGTTGTGATTGTGATTATGATGCTAAGCAAGGTGTTGTCTATGTGGAATATGAATGAGCTTAGTTGTGAGGTTTTGAGCTCCAGAGTTGTTGTGATTGAATGCTATTACTTTGAAAGCATGATTGACTTTGCCCAAGTTTTCTATGATTGAATCAATTGCTTGTTTGCATCATATGATCAAGGTCAGTTGTTGGTAACCCTTTTTGTTAGCCAAATGCATGATTGTAGCCAACAAAAAGAGAGCACTATGTGTTTTATCCTTTGAACCCTTAGCCTTGAACATGATTTGAAAACCCTTTGTGAAAAGCTTTACATTGAGTTAAGTAGAAAATATTCTGTGGTATTGATAAATGTTAAAGTTTGGAGTTGTTGGGAAGTTTTGAGAAGGAAAATTGAAAGCATTGAGCTAAGAGCTAAGATGTGAAAAAGAAAAGAAAAAGAAAAAGGAAAGAAAAGAAGAAAAAGAAAAGCTCAATGCAAAGGAAAGTTGGGAATAATTAAAGACTTATGAGGCAGAGCCATTCCAGATGAGAGACATGTACATGTCTCTTATAGGTGCACAGATGCAATCCATCCACAAAGGACAGGCGGCAACTGCTGAGATGATTATTGGGTTATATGATACACCCCAGCATACAGGTGGACTGTGGATGAATTCCATAGTGTGGTGGATTGGCCAGAGGAGCAAATCCAAGGCAACAGAGTTGGAGCAGCTGAAGCTTAAGCCATGGAGCAAGATGAAGATGAGGATGATGACGCATTTGAGGATGTTGAAGACAATGAAGAGAAGGAAGATACAGATGACAGCACAGGTTGATGAGGAGCTGAGATAGCATCTACTAATGGATGCTATCAGCACTAGAGCAGGATCTTTTCTATCTTTTGTTTTTTAATTTTGAACTTATTTGCTTCTGTTTTTAGAATAGGGTTGATGTACTCAATTTGAAACTTGTTTGTTATGGTGGTTTCTTATGACTATTGTGTGATAAGTAATGCTTGATGATGTTTTGATCTTGATTGATGATTGAGATTGTGCACATTATATGCTTATACAGGTGGTTCACGAGCTATGTGAACAAATTCATGATGCTATGATTGAGATGATGATACTAAACAGGATGTGTATGTGGAATATGAACGAACCGATTTGTGAGATTTTGAGCTCCAGAGTTGTTGTTGAATAGTATTACTTTGAAAGCATGAATGACTTTGCCCAAGTTTTCTATGATTGAATCACTTGCTTGTTTGAATCATATGATCAAGGCCATTTGTTGGTACCCTTCTATTAGCCAAATACATGAATTTAGCCCACTAAAAGAGACCACTATGTGTTCTATCCTTTGAACCCGTAGCCTTGAACATGATTTGAAAATCCTTTTTGAAAAGCTTTACCTTGAGTTAAGTTGAAATTATTCTGTGGTATTGATAAATGTTCAAGTTTGGGGTTGTTGGAGAATAGAAAGGGAAAATAAAAAGCATTGAGCCAAAAGAGCATGTGAAAAGCAAAAGAAAAAGAAGAGAAAAGCTCAATGCAAAAGAAAGTTGGGAATACTTAAGAATGGTTGTGTTTGGATGATTCCCTTAACTCAAGGGTTTTGTGATCTAGAAAAACTAATTGTTATTGTTAGCCCAGCCACATTATAAGCCATTGAAAAGTCCTTTTGATGATGCTTGCTTGTGAGTGTTTTTGATTGTGGTTAAATGAAAGGCAAAATTTGATTCATGTGACATTTTGATAATAAAGTGAATGAGTGAATTTCTCCTATATACTTGTGTGTTGAGTGAAACACTTTATCTAGTAAGGATAGATTCCATAAGAACATCTTTGCTTAGTTGATTGATCATTCATGAAAATAACATTTGTTGGAAATTATATGATTGAGTGAACACTAAAAGCATATGCACATCTTGATTAAAGTTTTGTGATGAGCTAAATTGAGTATTTACTTATCTTGAAAGAAAGATTTTTGAATATGGTGAATCATTGAATGGATGGGTAGAAGATTGAGTTACATCTTATTTGCTTGAGGACAAGAAAGTTCTAAGTTTGGGGTTGTGATGACTGTTGAAAAACTGTTATTTTTATACTTAAAATTTACTTCAATTACAACCTTTATGACTTAGAAATTAGCTTGAACTCATGATTTTGTTGAATTATTGGAAATAATAGAGTTGGACAGGTTTTATGCTTGATTCCCTTGTTTTTAAAGGTTTTTAGATGAAATTGATGAAAGAAGTGAAAAGGGATAGAGATGGAATCAGAAAAGGACAAGAAAAGTGCAAAAGAGGAGAAAACAGAAGTACCGCTCAACGCCAATTACCGCTGAGCGGCACTCGCAAGAACCGTTGGCACCGCTGAGGGGAGAAAAGCCGCTGAGGGAAAGAAGTGACTTGCGATACTACCGTTGAGCGGCACTTTTCTGGGCTTGGGCCTACTTTTCTGTATTTTTTATAATAGTATATAAGCTTTAAGACGTTCTAGGGTTTGTATCTTTGGCTGGGACGAAGCAAAAACACTCTCTTTCACCCCTTGGAGGAGGATTTTGGATGCTAAGGCTCCTTTCTCAACTTTCTCGGGTTCTATCTTTCATTTTTTCATTGTATTTCATCTAGTTTCACCATGAATATGGTGAACTAAACTTATTTTGTTGTTGGGGAATCAATGTAAATCTTTAGAAACTCTCTTGTATGGAATTTGTTCTTCAAGATCATTTATATGATACATGCTTTCTTTCATTAATAGTTAGGGTTTTTCCTCTTTGCTCAAAGCATGCATAGTTTAACTCATTCGATGTCATGATTATTGGTTTTGTCGATATGGGAACGTACGGGGAAGTCTAGATCTGGGGAATCTCTCCCAACAGTATATTACCAACCTAGAGATAGGATTATGATGGTTGGTTGCGTTTAAGCTTCTGTTCACTATAATGCATGATTAATTGCTAGGGAGACAAGAGATTGTAAACTAGTGATATGATTAGGCTTTCTTCGCCGATGAATCGGGTTTAAAGTAATTTAGAAAGTGGCATTAACAATAATGAAAAGAATGATGAATTCCTAAATACAAGAGACTGGAAAAGATGAACTTGATAAACCCCAAAAACATATTCATCCATATATTTCAATTCACGCTTTTGTTTCTTCTTGCCATTGATCATCATATGCATACATATTTACTTTTCAGTCTTGTGCATTTGAAACTTATAACACTTTGTTCTCAAGTCTTAATTAATCAATTAATCACATAAGTTTCTAGGCCTTGAGTCTCTTGGGAAACGATACTTGGTCTTACCAGGATTATTACTTGCTACGATTCGGTTACACTTGCCGAGAGGTAAACAAGTGTTTGGCGCCGTTGTCGGGGACTCTGGTTTAACTAGTATATTTGTGTGATTTTTTTATTATTTTTGACTTGTTGTGAATTCTGTTTTTCTTTTTTTATTTTTCTGTTTTTATTTATTTTTAGTTTTTATTTCCTATCTTCTTATCTCTTCAATTATATCTTCTCTTTTCTATCTTGTTTGCTATCTTCTTATCTCTTCAATTATATCTCTCACCAGTTGGAAGAAGTGACAAAGAAGATATCTTCATTACCTCAAGAGATATATGATATTTCAATGGTTCAAAGGCAGCAGAAACAGTGGAAGACAAAAATTACTCCATATGAGAAAACCAAAAAATTGGAAGATACTTTCCAGCAATTCATGAAAATGAGCATCTCTTATTGTAAGAATGTGAGGCTGCATTTAACAATATGAAGATGCACATTGGGAAAATGTTCAACAAGATGGAAGGTTATGAGAAGGATGCAAAGAGTAATTTGAGTGAAGAGTGTAAAACCATTGTTACTAGAAGAAGGTAAAGTGTTAGAGGAAAGAAAAATAGAGAGAAAAGAGAGAGAAAATGAGAGTGGGAAAGAAATACTTGAGTGGAAAGAGAAGATTGAGAGCGAAAAAAAGAGAGAAGAGGAAGATGAGAGAAAAAAAGAAAAAGAAAAGGAGAGAGGAGAGAGAGAAAAAGAAAAAATAGTTGAACAACCCCTTCCTTATCCAAATAGTTGGAGAAGTTCATGGAGATGTTTAAAAAACTGGAGATTACCATTCCTTTCTCTGAAGCATTGCAACAGATGTCATCTGATAACAGTTGAAAAACTGTTATTTTCATACTTAAAATTGATACTAAAAGCAACCTTTAACACTTAGAAACTAGCTTAGAATCATGCTTTTGTTCATATTTTCAGAAATAAGAGAGTTGGACAGGTTTATGCTTGATTTCAGTGTTTTATGCAGGTTTTAAGATGAATTTGATGAAAGAAGTGAAGAAGGATAGAGATGGAATCAGAAAAGAACTCAAAAAGCGCTAAAGAAGAGAAGCCGCAAGTACCGCTCAGCGCCAGTTTACCGCTGAGCGGCACTCAAGAACACCCGTTGGCTCCACTGAGGGGAGAAAGTGCAGCTGAGGGGAAGATTCAACACACACACTTACCGCTGAGCGATGGTATTTTGGGCTTAGGCCCACTTTTCTGTAATATTTCGAATAGTATATAAGCTTTAGGACTTCCTAGGGTTTGTATCTTTGGCTGGAGACGAAGCAAACACACATCTTTCCACCGCTTGGAGGAAGATCTTGGATGCTAAGGCTACCTACTCATCTTTCTAGGGTTCTATCTTTCACTATCTCATTGTATTTCATCTAGTTTCACCATGAATATGGTGAATTAAACTCTTCTTGTTGTTGGGAAATTAATGTAATCTTGTGAAACTCTCATATATGGAATTTTGTGTTTAAACATCATATCTTTGATACATGCTTTCTTTCATCATTAGTTAGGGTTTTTCCTCTTTGCTCAAAGCATGCATTGTTTAACTCATTCGATGTCATGATTATTGATTTTAGTGATATGGACACATACGGTAAAATCTAGATCTGAGGAAATTCTCCCAAAAGTAATATCGCCTAGACATAGGGATATGAGGGTTGGTTGCCTTTAAGCTTCTGTGCTTCAGAAATAATTATTAGGGATGCTAGGAATTGTATGAACTCGTAATTAAGGATAGGCTTTCTTCGCCGAGACATCGTGTTTAAGGTAATTTAGAGAGCGACATTAACACTGATGAAAAGAATGATGAATTCCTAAAATATATGCGAGTGGATAAGATGAAATTGATTTCCCCAACAACATACTCATCCAAATAATTCATTTCAAGTGTTTGTGTTCCTCTTTTCCATTGATCAAACTCATGCATACATGTTTACTTATTGTCTTTTGCATTTGAAACCACAAGAATTTGTTCACAAGTCTTAAATAATCAACAAATCATATAACTAACTAGGCCGTGAGTCCTTTGGGAGAACGATACTTGGTCTTACCAAGTTTATTACTTGATATGATTCGGTCACACTTGTCGAGGGTTAACCAAGTTTTTGGTGCCGTTTTTCAGTGTTCATAAATTTGTCATCAAGTTTTTGGCGCCGTTGCCGGGGACTCGTGGTTTAACTAGTTCATTTGTGTGATTATTGATTAACTTTGACTTGAATTTTGAATTTTGAAATTTTTTATTTTGAAATTTGAATTTCTGTTTTTATTTTCTGTTTTTATTTTTTTTTGGTTATTATTTTATTTTATTTTATTTTATTTTATTTTATTTTTTGTTTTTATTTTATTTCTTTTTTTATTTTATTTTTTTGTTTTTATTTTTCTGTTTTCTATTTTTATTTTTCTATTTTCTGTTTTTCTGTTTTCTGTTTTTATTTTTTCTGTTTTTATTTTATCTTCTTATCTCTTATATTATTTCTTCTATATCTTTTTGTGGTAAAAAAATTTTCTAGGGACTTGTTTTCTTGTGTATGCAGGAAGCAATTCGAACTAGAAGCAAGAAAACCTCGGAACCTCTTCTTGAAGGTTTGGACGAGAGTAGACGGAGGAGTAAGAATCCGTACATCTAGAGAACTTTTTCCTCCTCTGGAAAGTCTTTTACAACCTTCACCACAGGGTTCTTACCATAACACTAAGGAGATGGAGAATAATAATGTTAGACGGACTCTTGTAGATTACACTAATGTAGTTGGACGTCAGCATTTTAATAGCATAGCAAGACCGAGGGTCAATGCGACTAACTTGGAGGTAAAACCGACATTAATCCAACTGGTGAAGAGTAACCAATTTAATGGGTTGTCGCATGAAAGCCCATATGAGCACCTCACAACATTTAATGAAATTTGCAATACGATGAAGATAAATGGGGTGCCTGACGAAGTAATCAAACTTAGCCTGTTTCCATTCTCATTGGGAGGCAATGCTAAGCTTTGGTTGAACTCTTTTCCAGAAGGGAGCTTTACAGACTGGGAAGATGTAGTGACAAAGTTCTTGAACAAATACTTCCCACAGTCCAAGGTAAATAAAGGGAAGTAAGAGATATCATCTTTCAAGCAAGGCGTGGAGGAATTACTAGGTCATGCATGGGATAGATACAAAAGCCTATTAAGAAAGACTCCCACACATGGATTTGACGAAGTAGAAGTAGTCCTATTCTTCCTTGGAGGTCTTGGTTCACAGACCAAGTTGATGCTAGACGCCTCAGCTAGAGGCAATATCAAATGGAAGACTCTAGAGGAAGCCACGGAAATAATTGAAAACATGGCTACCAATGATAATAAGCTAAACAGTGAAAGAGGAGCTCCTATTCAACAAAAAGGATTTCTACAATTGCAATCCAATGATGCCTTGTTAGCTCAGAACAAGATAATAACTCAACAATTGGAGAGTCTCACAAAGGCACTTCCACAACTGCAAAAAGAGTTAAAGACTGTTGCACAGGTTCAACCACAAATGTGTGAATTATGTGGTGGTGACCATATCAATGGTCAATGCGACTTTCCAGTGGAAGTTTAGAGGTTGTTAACTTCATGGCCAATCAATTTCCATACCGTCAAGGGAATTTCAATCAAGGGTGGAAACCACACCCAAGTATTGGTCAAGGACAAAGTGGGAAAGCTGGATAATCACGGAATGCAACAAGCAACAACAATGATAACAGTTGAAAAACTGTTATTTTCATGCTTAAAATTGATACTAAAAGCAACCTTTAACACTTAGAAACTAGCTTGGAATCATGCTTTTGTTTATATTTTTAGAAATAAGAGAGTTGGACAAGTTTATGCTTGATTTCAGTGTTTTATGCAGGTTTTAAAGTGAATTTGATGAAAGAAGTGAAGAAGGATAGAGATGGAATCAAAAAAGAACTCAAAAAGTGCAAAAGAAGAGAAGCCGCAAGTACCGCTCAACGCCAGTTTACCGCTGAGCGACACTCAAGAACACCCATTGGCTCCCCTGAGGGGTGAAAGTGCAGCTGAGGGGAGAATTGACTACGCGTTGGTATCGCTGAGCGGTGGTATTTTGGGCTTAGGCCCACTTTTCTGTAATATTTCGAATAGTATATAAGCTTTAGGACTTCCTAGGGTTTGTATCTTTGGCTGGAGACGAAGCAAACACACACCTTTCCACCCCTTGGAGGAAGATCTTGGATGCTAAGGCTACCTACTCATCTTTCTAGGGTTCTATCTTTCATTCTTTCATTATTGTTCATCTAGTTTCACCATGAATATGGTGAACTAAACTCTTCTTGTTGTTGGGGAATCAATGTAATCTTGTGAAACTCTCATATATGGAATTTTTTGTTTAAACATCACATCTTTGATACATGCTTTCTTTCATCATTGGTTAGAGATTTTCCTCTTTGCTCAAAGCATGCATTGTTTAACTCATTCGATGTCATGATTATTTTTAGTGATATGGACACATACGGTAAAATATAGATCCGGGGAAATTCTCCCAAAAGTAATATCGCCTAGACATAGGGATATGAGGTTGGTTGCCTTTAAGCTTCTGTGCTTCAGAATTAATTATTAGGGGTGCTAGGAATTGTATGAACTCGTAATTAAGGATAGACTTTCTTCGCCGAGACATTGGGTTTAAGGTAATTTAGAGAGCGACATTAACGTTGATTAAAAGAATGATGAATTCCTAAAATATATGAGAGTGGATAAGACAAAATTGATTTCCCCAACAACATACTCATCCATATAATTCATTCCGTGTTTGTGTTCCTTTTTGCCATTGATCAAACTCATGCTTACATATTTAATTATTGTCTTTTGCATTTGAAACCACAAGAATTTGTTCACAAGTCTTAAATAATCAACAAATCATATAACTAACTAGGTCGTGAGTCCTTTGGGAGAACCATACTTGGTCTTACCGAGTTTATTACTTGATATGATTCGGTCACACTTGCCGAGGGTTAAACAAGTTTAGGGCGCCATTTTTCGGTGTTCATAAATTTGTCATCAAGCAACAACGAACCTTATGGCAACAAATGGCTACACTTAATGAAAGATCAATAAGGATGGAAGAAACTCTTCAGCAATTCATACAGGCAACTGCATCCACTCAAAAGAGCACTGAAGCTGCTATTAAGAACTTGGAGATACAAATGGGCCAAATTACTAAGCAGTTGGAAGAAAGGCCTGACAAAAATTTTGGGGCTAATACTGAGGTTAATCCCAGGGAAGAATGTAAGGTGTTAGTTAGTGCAAATGTTGAAACAGTTGAGTTAGAAAGAGAGAAAGAAAAAGAAGAGAGAAAAAAGAGAGAAAAAGAAAAAGAAGAGAGAAAAGAAAAAGCAGAGATAAGAGAGATAAAGAGTGAAGATATTCTTTCTTTTCCAACAGATCATGAGAAACAATTTGACTTTACAAAACTTTTTAAGATATTGGATGATGATGTACCTTTTACGGAGATATTACAGCACATTGCAACATTCAGCCATGTTCCCATGTTTCAGACATCACGCTTAGCAAGGAACTCCTCCTTTACTGTGCGATCAGGAATTTGAATGTCAATATTGGACAGGTAATAGCTAATGAGATAAGGGTGTGTGCTAACACAACAAACAACAAAGCACCCTTAGGACATCCATCTTTGATCACACACCTATGCAAAATAGCTGGGGTGGATACTTCTGCTCCACCATTTGAGAGGCCAAGGAAAGCAATTGATGAGGCCTATTACAGACAATACTGTGGAGGTGAGGAGGCAGCTCAGCCAGTTCCACCACGCCGTACTCACAGAGAAAGAGGACAAGCACATAGTCAGGCATATGCAGAGACACATGAAGCAGAGCCTTTCCAAATGAGGGACATGCATATGTCTCTTATAGGTGCACAGTTGTAGTCTATCCACAGAGGGCAGGTGGCCACTACTGAGATGATTGTTGGAATGTATGATACACCTCCAACACACAGGTGGACTATGGAGGAGTTCCATAATGTGGTAGCTTGGCTAGAGGAGCAGGCCCAAGGAGGCAGAGCTGGAGCAGCTGAAGCTTCAGCTATGGAGATGGATGAAGATGATGCTGAGGATGACGCATTTGAGGATGCTGAAGATAAGGAAGAGGAGGAGGATACAGATGACAGCTCAGACTGATGCGGAGCTGAGATAGCATTTACTGATGAATGCTATCAGCACTAGAGCAGGATTTATGCTTTTGTGTGGTTTTATGTTCTGAATTTATTTGCTTTTGTTTTTAGAATAAGGTTTGATGTACTCAATTTGAACGTTATCTGTTATGATGGTTTGCTTGTGACTTATGCATGGTAAGTAATGCCTGATGATACTTTGATATTAATAGATGTTGAGATGTGCACATTATATGCTTATACAGGTGGTTCACAAGCTTTGTGAACAAATGCATGATGTTATGATTGTGATTATGATGCTAAGCAAGATGTGTATGTGGAATGTGAATGAGCTTATATGTGAGGTTTTGAGCTCCAGAGTTTTTGTGATTGAATGCTATTACTTTGAAAGCATGAATGACTTTGACTAGGTTTTCTATGATTGAATCAATTGCTTGTTTGCATCATATGATCAAGGCCATTTGTTGGTACCCCTTTTATTAGCCAAATGCATGATTTTAGCCCACAAAAGAGAGCACTATGTGTTCTATCATTTGAACCCTTAGCCTTGAACATAAATTGAAAACCCCTTGTGAAAAGCTTTACCTTGAGTTAAGTAGAAAATATCTGGTGGTATTGATAAATGTTCAAGTTTGGGGTTGTTGGGAAGTTATGAAAGGGAAATTGAAAGCATTGAGCTAAGAGCTAAAAACTAAGGATGTGAAAAGAAAAAGAAAAAGAGAAAGAAAAGAGAAGAAAAAGCAAAGCTCAATGTAAAGGAAAGTTGGGAATAAGTAAGAATGATTGTATTTATATGATTCTCTTAACTCAAGGGTTTTGTGATCTAGAAAAACCAATTTTCTTGTTAGCCGAGCCACATTATAAGCCATTGAATGTATTTGATTATGCTTAAATGAAAGGCAAAGTCAATTCCTGTGACATTGTGATAGTAGAGTGAATGAGTGATTACCTCTTATACACTTGTGTGTTTGAGTGAAACTCTTTATCTAGTGAGGAAAGATTCCATGAGCACATGAACATCCATGCTTAGTTGATTGATCATTCATGAAAAGTAGCATTTGTTGGATATTGGGTGATTGTGTGAACACTAAAGCATGTGCATGTCTTGATTGAAGTTTTTGTCATGAGCTTAATTGAGTATTTACTTATCTTGAAAAGAGGATTTTTGAATGGAGTGAAGCATTGTATTGATTGGTAGAAGATTGAGTTACATCTTGTTTGCTTGAGGACAAACAAATTTCTATGTTTGGGGTTGTGATAACAGTTGAAAAACTGTTATTTTCATGCTTAAAATTGATACTAAAAGCAGCGCTGAGCGGTACTTGCGGCTTCTCTTCTTTTGCACTTTTTGAGTTCTTTTCTGATTTCATCTCTATCCTTCTTCACTTCTTTCATCAAATTCATCTTAAGGCCTGCATAAAACACTGAAATCAAGCATAAACCTGTCCAACTCTCTTATTTCTGAAAGTATGAACAAAAGCATGATTCTAAGCTAGTTTCTAAGTGTTAAAGGTTGCTTTTAGTATCAATTTTAAGCATGAAAATAACAGCTTTTCAACTGTTATCACCATCCTATGCAAAATTTTTGAAGGAACTCCTTACAAAGAAACGAAAATACATTGAAAAGGAGACCATTGAAGTGAAAGGTAACTGTAGTGCAATCATACAACAATTACCTCCTAAGTTTAAAGATCCAGGGAGCTTCACTATTTTTTGTACCATAGGAGAGTTGGAAGTTGGAAGGGCATTGATTGATTTGGGAGGTATCATTAATTTGATGCCGCTTTCTATGTTCAAAAGAATTGAGGGGTTGGAACTAAAACCCACGCGAATGGTACTCCAATTGGCGGATAGGTCTCTTAAATATCCTTATGGGGTAGTTGAAGATGTGCTGGTAAAGGTTGACAAATTTGTATTTCCAGTGGATTTTGTTATAATGGAGATGGAGGAGAATGGAGATGTGTCTCTCATTCTTGGGAGACCATTTATGAAGATTGCCAGAGTTCTAATTGATGTGGAGAATGGTAAGCTTAAAGTGAGAGTTCAAGATGAAGAAGTGAGTTTTGATGTATTCAAAGCCATGACACATCCTAAAGATGATAAACATGTTTTCAACTTGATATACTTGATGAAGTTTGTATGGTGCAAGAAAGGATGGTACGTTATTCTTCTCCACTAGAGAAAACTCTTATTGATGCTTGTGAAGACTTAAATGAAGAAGAAGAGAAACTAATTGATGAATGTATGACGAATTTGGAGACATTGAAGGAGATTCCAGTGGAGGATGTTCAGTTTGAGACAATTGATATCAAAGAAGAAGTCAAAGCAAAGAAGTTAGAATTAAAAATGTTACCATCACATTTAAAGTATGTTTTTCTAGAAGAGGATGGAAAAAAACCAGTCATCATCAATAATTCTTTACTTCTTGAAGAAGAAGAAAAATGGGTAGAAATATTAAAAGCCAATAAAGAAGCTATTGGTTGGTTAATTTCAGATCTTAAAGGTATAAGTCCAACTTATTGCATGCACAGGATCTTTATGGAAGATGACTATAGGCCTAGTGCTCAACCACAGAGAAGGCTAAATCATGTTATGAAGGAAAGTGGTTAGAAAAAAGAAGTATTGAAGCTTTTGGAAGCTGACATTATTTATCCAATCTCTGACAGTGAATGGATGAGTCCAGTACAAGTAGTTCCAAAGAAAGGTGAGATGAGTAATCTATAATGAGAAGAATGAGCTTATTCTTACTCGGATTGTTACTGGATGGCGAATGTGTATTGATTACAGGAAGCTGAATAAAGCTACTAGGAAGGATAATTTTCCTCTTCCTTTCATGGACCAGATGTTGGAAAGATTGGCAGGTCAGGCTTTTTATTGTTTTTTGGATGGATATTCTGGATACAACCAAATTGTGGTAGATCCAAAAGACCAAGAAAAGACGTCATTTACATGTCCTTTTGGTGTCTTTGCCTACAGAAAGATGTCATTTGGGTTGTGTAATGCTCCAACCACATTTTAAAGGTGTATGCAGGCAATTTTTGCAGATGTCATAGAGAAGTGTATTGAAGTCTTCATGGATGATTTTTCAGTCTTTGGAGATTCTTTCCAAAGGTGTTTGGCGAATCTGGACATTGTTCTCAAAAGGTGTGTTCAAACAAATATGGTACATAATTGGGAGAAATGTCATTTCATGGTAACAGAAGGAATTGTGTTAGGGCACAAGATTTCTGCTAAGGGGATTGAAGTTGATAAAGCGAAAGTAGAGGTCATTGAGAAACTCCCTCTACCAACAAATGTGAAGGGAATCAGAAGCTTCTTATGCCATGCCGGATTCTATAGAAGATTTATTAAAGACTTATCAAAAATTGCAAAACCATTGAGTAATCTGCTGGTTAAATATGTACCTTTTGTGATGAATGAAGAATATTTGAAAGCCTTTGATATCTTGAAAATTAAGTTGGTGTTGGCTCCAGGGATTGTAGCTCCAGATTGGAATTAGCATTTTGAGCTAGTGATTATGAAATAGGAGCCGTGCTTGGTCAGAGAAAAGAAAAGGTATTTCACACAATCTATTATGCTAGCAAAGTTTTAAATGATGCCCAGTTAAATTATGCTACTATTGAGAAGGAGTTCCTAGCCATAGTTTATGCTTTAGAGAAATTTAGACCTTATCTCATTGGGTCTAAGGTGATTATCTACACAGATCATGCAGCTATAAAATATTTGTTGACAAAGCCAGATTCTAAGCCACGTTTGATCAGATGGGTACTTCAATTGCAAGAACTTGATGTTGAAATCCGTGATAAAAAGGGGAGTGAGAATTTGATTGTTGATCACTTATCTCGGTTGGTTAACCTTGAGGTTACTAGCAAAGAAGTAGAAATCTGGGAATCTTTTTTAGATGAGACACTCATGTACATTCAAAAGAGGCCGTGGTTTGCTCATATGGCCAATTTTAAAGCTGCAGGAGAAATTCCAGAAGATCTTAATGTGCAACAAAGAAAGAAATTTTTGCATGATGCCAAGCAGTTTATTTGGGATGATCCTTATTTGTTCAAAATTGGAGTAGATAATCTTTTGAGGCGGTGTGTGACTAATGAAGATGTCGAAGGAATTTTCTGGCACTGCCATGACTCACCCTATGGAGGACATTTCAATGGGGGAAAGAACAACAACAAAATTTCTTCAGTCAGGTTTTTATTGGCGTACTTTATTTAAAGATGCTCATAATCATGGCAGGAATTGTGACAAGTGTCAAAGAACTGGGACTATTTCAAGAAGTCATGAGATGTCTTTACAAGGCATTTTAGAGGTTGAAGTCTTTGATTGTTGGGGTATTGATTTTGTAGGACCTTTTCCACCATCATTCAACAATGAATATATACTGGTGGTAGTTGACTATGTGAGTAAATGGGTGGAAGCATTGGCGTGTCCTAAAAATGATGCCAGCACTATGATTAAATTTCTAAAGAGGCATATCTTTTCACGCTTTGGAACTCCTAGAGTGCTTATTAGTGATGGAGGATCTCATTTTTGTAATTATCAGCTAGCAAAGGTACTCAAACATTATGGTGTGAGACATAAGGTAGCTGCACCTTATCATCCACAGACTAATAGGCAAGCTGAGGTGTCTAACATAGAGATAAAGTGAATCTTAGAGAAAACAGTTGTTGCATAAAGAAAGGACTCGTCACAAAAACTTGATGATGCTCTCTGGGCATACAGGACTGCAATGAAGACATCTATGGGTTTATCGCCTTATCAGTTAGTTTATGGGAAAGCATGTCATTTGCCAGTGGAGATGGAGCACAAAGCTATATGGGTGCTTAAAATTTTGAATTTTGAACCTTCTGAAACTCAATAAGCGCAGAAGGCAAATGCTGGAACTTGAAGAGATGCAGTTCCATGCATATGATTCATCCAGAAGCTACAAAGAAAAGGTAAAATTCTATCATGACAGGAAGTTGATAAAAAAAGTTTTTACTCTAGGGCAGCAGGTGTTATTGTTCAATTCAAGATTGAATCTTTTTTTTGGAAAGTTGAACTCAAAATGGTCAGGACCATTCATAGTGAAAAATGTGCGTCCACATGGAGCAATTGAATTGGTTGATCTAGCTGCTAATGATCAACAGAGAAGTTGGGTGGTGAATGGTCAACGTCTCAAGCATTATCTGGGAGGAGTTGTGATTGTGATTGTGATTATGATGCTAAGCAGGATGTGTATGTGGAATGGTTAAATGAGCCTATATGTGAGGTTTTTGAGATCCAAAGTTTTTGATTGAATGTTATTACTTTGAAAGCATGAATGACTTTGCCCAGGTTTTCTATGATTGAATCACTTGCTTGTATGTGTCATATGATCAAGGCATTTATTGGTAACCCTTTTTAGTCAAGATGCATGATTTTAGCCACTAAAAGAGAACATTATGTGTTCTATCCTTTGAACCTTTACCTTTGAACATGATTTGAAAACCCTTTTTGAAAAGCTTTACCTTGAGTTGAGTTGAGAATATTTTTATGGTATTGATAAATGTTCAAGTTTGGGGAACAAGCATTGAGCCAAGAGCTAAGCATCTGAAAGGTAAAAGGAAAAGGAAAAGAAAGAAAGAAAAAGAGAAAGGCTCAATGCAAAAGAAAGTTGGGAAGAAATAAGAATGGTTGTAATGATTCCCTTAACTCAAGGATTTTGTAATCCAGAAAAACCAATTTTCTTGTTACCTCAGCCACATTATAAGCCATAGAAAAGTCCTTATGATGATACTTGCTTGTAAGTGTTTTTGATTGGTTAAATGAAAGGAAAAGTTAATGCATGCAACATTATGATAGTAGAGTGGATGAGTGACCTCTTATACACTTGTGTGTTTGAGTGAAACACTTTATCTAGTGAGGAAAGAGTCCATAAACACATAAGAACATCTTTGCTTAGTTGATTGATCATTCATGAAAATAGAATTTGTTGGATATTATGTGATAGCGTGAACACTAAAGCATATGCACATCTTAATTGAAGTCTTTGTGATGAGCTAATTTGAGTACTTACTTGTCTTGAAAGAAGGAGTTTTGAATGTGGTGAACCATTGTGTGGATTGGTGGAAGATTGAGTTACATCTTGTTTGCTTGAGGACAAGCAAAGTTCTAAGTTTGGGGTTGTGATAACAGTTAAAAAACTGTTATTTTTCTACTTAAAATTGACCTTAAAGACAACCTTTATGACTTAGAAACTAGCTTGGAATCATGCTTTTGTTTATGTTTTTGAAATAAGAGAGTTGTATGGGTTTTATGCTTGGTTTTCCTTGTTTTTGCACATTTTAAGATGAATTGGATGAAAGAAGTGAAGTAGGAAGAAGGTTGAATCAGAAAAGGAAGTGAAAAGTGCACAAAAAGAGAAGATGCAAGTACCGCTCAGCAGAAATTACGGTTGAGCAGCGTTCTTGATCCCGTAGTCACCGCTGAGGGGCAAATGCAGCTGAGCGTCAATCTGAAGTGCCGCGCTTACCGCTGAGCGCCATTTTTATGGGCTTGGGCTTATTTTGTGTAATTTTTAGAAATTATAAAAGGGATTTAGTTGACTTAGGTTAGACATCTTTGGCTGGAACGAAGCAGAAACATACTTTTTCACCCCTTGGAGGAGAATTTTGGATGCTCAAGCTCCACTCTTCAAATTCTAGGGTTTTATCTTTCATTCTTCCATTGTTTTTCATCTAGTTTCACCATAAATAAGGTGAACTAAACCTTTATTGTTGTTGGGGAATCAATGTAATCCTTTGAAACTCTCATGTATTGAAATTGTTCTTTATAATATATTCTTTCTTTCATTAATTGTTAGGGTTTTTCCTCTTTGCTCAATGCATGCTTTGTTTAACTCATTCTATTGCATGATTATTGATTTTGTCGATATGGACACATACGGGGAAATCTAGATCTGGGAATCTCTCCCAATAGTAGTATAAACCTAGACATAGGAATATGATGATTGGTTGTCTTTAAGCTTCTGTGCTATATAATGCAGGAATAATTGATAGGGAGATAAGACATTGTAAACTAGTGATTAGGATTAGGCTTTCTTCACCGAGACATCGAGTTTAAGGTAAATTAGAAAGTGGCATTAACATTAATGGAAAAAGGTGAATTCTTGAATACATGAGAGTGGATAGGATGAAATTGATAAACCCCAACAACATAATCATTCATATAATTCAAATCACGTGTTTTGCTTCTTCTTTTCCATTGTTCAATACATGCATTCATATTTACTTTTTAGTAATTTGCATTTAAAATCTCAAAGAATTGGTTTTACATGTCTTAGATAATCAGCAAATCACATAACTGCTAGGCCGTAGGTCCTTTGGGAAAACGATACTTTGTTTTACCAGTTTTATTACTTGATACGATTCGATTACACTTGCCGAGGGTAAACATTTATCATGAATCATCAAAGCAACAGGAAGATCCTGCGTCGACCTTTTATCTAATAAATGCATCCCTTTTACACATGCATGGCTTAATCTTTGAGACAAGCATATAACTATTGGCAGGACCAATCAGGTAGCATTCGCGGCTGACGACGGAGCGTTGCCCGCGCCAGGGTTGAGGGCAACAATCACCGTTGCACACACTTCCCAAAACGCGCCCAACTCAGGGTGTCGTTCCTCTTACGAAACCAAACCAAATCAACTGCGTCCCCCTCTCTCGACCTTGCACTCGACACGGGTGGTAAAAAATCCGATCCCACACACCACGCGGTCACGTTCCAAGGGCAAGGTATCCTTCAAGACACGATAGGCTTTCCTGCTTTCCGACTCGCCCCCTCAGCGGGTTGGAAGTCCGCACACCAAAAGGGTTGCCTTACTTCCTAGTTCCATAAAGCATGTCTAGATCTCCACCAAGAACTTCTCACAGTTTGTCAACAAATCTTTCTCATACCCCCCGCATGTGGACAGTACACGGTTTCCTTTGTGACGTTGCTAAGCTTTCCTGCTTTCCGACTCGCCCCTTCAGCGGGTTGGTAGTCCGCACACCAAAAGGGCTGCCTTACTTCCCAGTTCCGCAAAGCTTGCCACGCATTCCGCCATGCACTCCCCAAGACGGGTTGTGAAGAACGATGTTGCTCACAACAATTTCAAACACATGGTCTCATCTGAAAGAACCATCCCAACACGTGCGCCACGAAGATGGTTCTTACGCCACCAATATGGAACGCGTGTGGGACAATGAGATCCTCCAACACCTCCCGTAGAAGGCCTTGATGGATACGATTCTAACCAGCTACACATATACCGTCTAGTAGGTAGGCAACACAGGGAATAAATGAGCATCACTACCCGAGGCACCGGGTGCAAAACGAACAAGATGCATGTTTGACCGTTGGATGCGTGAGACATGGAGCCAGCCAACAAGAACATCCTCATCAAACTCACACGCCCTCATGTTCGCAAGGCATCAGACCACGAGACGGTCAACCCCTCACCTGCCACAAGCAAGCAAGAAAATGAAAACATCAAGTGACGCAACGCCAAGCATCGCTAGGAATGAAATGGGAACAATCAAAATAATAAGGGCCATTACACGATCGCCTGTCTGGTCGGGGCTGAGCCAGGACTTTCGGAAATGACCGCTTGTCATATGTGAGACCCTCTCCCAAAACCCTTCCGACCGAGGCCAAAAGATCCATCACAAACATGGTGGAAGGTTTGATCTTCGGTCCGAAGAGCGTGCGAGAAAACCACACAAAAGACACTTACTTCTACCTGTCTAGGGTCGAGAAGTTCCAAGACCTGTTGTCATTTACACAACCGGGCCACTATTCTAATCAACCGTGGAGCGGCGCGATGACGCCCATTGCCTGGGTAGAGATCAAAAAACGGTGCGAGGAGCACCCAAGGCACCACTCTCGCACATCAGCCAAAGTGAGATAAGCTGGCGTGAAGAGTTGCTCCCCCCGATAAGGTTTTATTTTGCAAAAAGCAAATTCGTACAAGTAGATACACTTTTTGTGAGCAGACATAAGTCCATATCTCGAGCTACGCAACGAATTTGGACGAGAAATTTTGCAAGGATCCTTAGAAAAATGGTATCTCTCAACTCACCAGGTTTCATAATTTTTCTCGAACGGGAACTATTTTTTTTATTTTTTCCAAAACCCAAAAACCCGTAAAATCGGGAAAAATGGAAAAGTGCATCTAGAGGTCGAGTTTTGAGCTGATTTTTTCCAGTCCACTCAATACCAACATAAGTAAGCTTCCCTCCAAATTTCATTCAA
Organism: Vigna hirtella; assembly: GCA_027742795.1. Classification (NCBI taxonomy): domain Eukaryota; kingdom Viridiplantae; phylum Streptophyta; class Magnoliopsida; order Fabales; family Fabaceae; genus Vigna; species Vigna hirtella. The sequence continues at coordinate 4,140 of JAHCHA010012104.1, read as the reverse complement.
TCCGCTCGCAGGATTTTTTCTTTATGACCTTTTCACAAAACGGCTAAACTTCAAAAAATTTCAACTCCCTCAAGATAGTTTGGTTTTGCATCCAAACCGTCACAACATTGTTTTGGTACCATTTGAAGTGTTTTTCAACCCATAAGTCTCAAAATGCATAACTTTGAAAAATTCACAAATTTTGGCCCCAAGCACCATGCACCACAAACTTAGCCTATTTTCACCACCAAACTTGGCTAGCTTATAAACCAACCATCAAACCCCAAAAACTAGGACTTTGAAAATTTCCCAAAACTTGGCACCAAGCACCAACTTAGCCAACTTTCACCACCAAACTTGGCTAACTTCAAAACCAATCAAAATGAAAACTTTCTTGCACAAAGATTTTTACAGTAGCATTTTGCTGATATAAAAAGAGCATTCCACAAATCAAACCCCAAAAACAAAGACTTTGAAAATTTCCCAAAACATGGCACCAAGCATCAACTTAGCCAACTTTCACCACCAAACATGGCTAGCTTCAAAACCAACCAAAATGAAAAATTTCTTGCACCAAGATTTTTACAGTAGCCTTTTGGTGATATAAACAGTGCATTCCAACAATCAAACCCCAAAAACCAAGACTTTCAAAATTTCCCAAAACTTGGCACCAAGCACCAACTTAGCCAACTTTCACCACCAAACTTGGCCACCTTCAAAACTAATCAAAATGATAAATTTCTTGCACCAAGATTTTTACATTAGCATTGTGGTGACATAAAAGGGCATTCCAACCATGAAACCCCAAAAACCAAGACTTTGAAAATTTCCCAAAACTTGCCACCGAGCACCAACTTGGCCAACTTTAACCTCCTAAATTGCCTAGCTTCAAAACCAACCAGAATGGAAATGTTCTTGCACCAAGATTCTTATAGTAGCCTTTTGGTGAGATAAATAGGGCATTCCAAAAATCAAACCCCCAAAACCTAGACTTTGAAAATTTCCCAAAACTTTGCACCATGCAAAGCAAACTTAGCCAAGTTTCACCACTAAACTTGGCTAGCTTAAAAACCAACCAAAATGAAAAATTTCTTGTACCAAGATTTTTACAGTAGCATTTTGGTGATATAAAGAGTGCATTCCAACAATGAAGCACCAAAAACAAAGACGTTGAAAATTTCCCAAAACTTGCACCAAGCACCAACTTAGCCCACTTTGACCACCAAACTTGGCTAGCTTCAAAACCAAACAAAATGAAAACTTTCTTGCACCAAGATTTTTACAGTAGCATTTTGGTGATATAAAGAGGACATTCCAACAATCAAACCCCAAAAACCAAGACTTTGAAAATTTCCCAAAACTTGGCACCAAGCACCAACTTAGCCAACATTCACCACCAAACCTGGCTAGCTTCAAAACCCACCAAAATGAAAAATTTCTTGCACCAATATTTTTACAGTAGCCTTTTGGTGATATAAAGAGTGCATTCGAACCATCAAACCCCAAAAACCAAGACATTCAAAATTTCCCAAAACATCCGACCAAGCACCAACTTAACCAACTTTCACTACCAAACTTGGCTAGCTTCAAAACCAACCAAAATGAAAAATTTCATGCACCAATATTTTTACAGTACCATTTTGGACATATAAAGAGTGCTTTCCAACCATCAAACCCAAAAAACAAGGACTTTGAAAATTTCCCAAAACTAGCCACCAAGCACCAACTTAGCCAACTTTCACCACCAAACACGGCTAGCTTCAAAACCAACTAAAATCATAAATTTCTTGCACGATAATTTTTACCGTAGCATTTTGGTGATATAAAAAGGGCAGTCGAACTATCAAACTCCAAAAACTAAGACTTTGAAAATTTCCCAAAACTTGGCACCAAGCACCAACTTAGCCAAGTTTCACCAT
>JAHCHA010012081.1:0-37132 GCA_027742795.1 Vigna hirtella | reverse complement strand
TCCTAATAATTAGTTCTTTTAGTGCAGGAGCTTAACGACAACCAATATACTATTGGGAGAAATTCCCCGGATCTAGACTTCCCCGTACGTTCCCGTATCGACAAAATCAATAATCATGCATTGAATGAGTTAAACAAAGCAAGCATTGAGCAAAGAGGAAAAACCCTAACTAATGATGAAAGAACGCATAGGTCTTAAATATAAGATATAAAAGCAAATTCCATATATGAGAGTTTCACAAGACTACATTGATTCCCCAACAACAATACAAGGTTTAGTTCACCATATTCATGGTGAAACTAGATGAATAATAATGGAAGAATGAAAGATAAAACCCTAGAAAGGTGAAGAGGTAGCCTGAGCATCCAAGATCCTCCTTCAAAGGGGTGGAAGAGAGAGTGTTTGCTTCGTTTCTGCCAAAGATACAAACCCTAGGAAACCCTAAAGCTTATATACTATTCGTAAATTACAGAAAATTAGGCCCAAGCCCAAAAATAGTGCCGCTCAGCGGTAAGTGCGTGAGTTGGTTTCTTCCCCTCAGCGGCCATTTTGCCCCTCAGCGGATCCAACGTGAACTCCTGAGTGCCGCTCAGCGGTAAACTGCCGCTGAGCTGCAGTTGCGGCTTCTCCTTTTGCACTTTTTGATGTCTTTTCTGATTCCATCTCTCTCCTTCTTCACTTCTTTCACCAAATTCACCTTAAAACCTGCACAAAAACACTGAAATCAAGCATAAACCTGTCCAGCTCTCTTATTTCTGAAAATATGAACAAAAGCATGATTTCAAGCTAGTTTCTAAGTGTTAAAGGTTGCTTTTAGTATCAATTTTAAGCATGAAAATAACAGTTTTTCAACTGTTATCTTTGTGTACTAACAAATTTTCTAGAGTTTTGTGTCCAGTTTGCAGAATGCAATACGGATAAACTGATTTCTACCACAAGTGGAGATCTCATTCTAACATGAGATCAGATCAATTTGGACAAGTTGCCAGACAAAAACAATGGCAACAACAACCCTCCTTCTCAGAAAGAATGGCGAAGATGGATGACACCCTTCAACAGTTCGTGCAAGTGTCTGATTCTCATCATAAAACCAATCAAGCAACATTCAAGAGGATAGAGAAGCAGCTCTGTCACCTGGTTCAGAAGCTGGATGACTTGGGGACTAACTTGAAAACTAACTCTAGAGAGGAATGCAAAGTTGTTTTTACTAGAAGTGGCAAAGTTTTAGGTGAGAGAAAAATAGAGAGAGAAGAAAAAGAGAAGTTGAGTGAAAAAGAAAGAGATGAAAATGAGAAGGAAAAAGAAAAGAGAGAGACAGAGAGAAAAGAAAAAGAGAAAGAAGAAAAGAAAAAAAGAGGGGAAGAAAATGAGAGAAGAAAGAAAGAATCTTATGAAAAACCCCTTCCTTACCCAAAGAATTATTCTAGGAAGGAAAAAGAAAATTGGAGAAATGAGTGTTTCATGTAAATCTTCAAGAAATTGGAGATTAATATACCTTTCTCTAAGGTTTTGCATTAAATACCTTCATACGCTAAATTTCTGAAGGAGCTCCTCACAAAGAAAAGGAAGTACATTGAAGAAGAAACCATTGAAGTTTAAGGAAACTGTAGTGCTATCATACAAAAGCTCTTACCCCCAAGTATAAAGATCCAGGAAGCTTCACTATTCCTTGCACTATAGGGAATATCTCTGTTGGGAAAGCACTTATTGATCTGGGAGCTAGTATTAACCTCATGCCGCACTCCATGTTTGAAAAGATTGAAGGGTTGGAACTCAAGCCTACTCGGATGACTCTGTAACTTGTAGACAGATCCCTAAAATATGCTTATGGGGTAGTTGAAGATGTGCTTGTTAAGGTAGATAAATTTCTTTTTCCTGTGGACTTTGTCATCATGGAGATGGAGGAGGATGTGAATGTACCTCTTATTCTTGGGAGACCTTTTATGAAAACAGCACGAGTTTAGATTGATGTGGAAAATGGCAAACTGAAGGTGAGAGTACAAGATGAAGAAGTAAATTTTGATGTCTTTTGATCGGGCTGTCGCGGCCCGTCAAATTTGATGTGCATTAAAGAATGCAGTATAGTGCTAGGAAGTGACTCCTAAGTCGTGTCTCAAGGACCAAATTTGGTTCAAGTAATAGGTCGATCACAAAGTGGGGGGTTTTGGTGAAAAAGTTTTGTGAATGCAATTGAACTAATTTAAAATGGAAATTAAACATAATTCAAAGCATTAAAGTGAATGACAACAATAAACCGAACAATCCTAAACCGAACCGTGTACATCAGCCAACTAATTAAATTGGGCTTGAAAAATGAGTGAGCTAATAAAATAAAATAAACCGAACAAACTAGTAACTAAAAAAACCTTCGGACGGTGATAAAAGAGCTAGCCCATGAGACCGAACGGTGTACGCCAGCCTTGGAAGCAATAGAAGCATAAACCAATTAAATGGATAAACATCAAGCAAGGAAAACGAGACTTCAATTCCCATCACGTGAATCAATTAGAATGCAATAGATTTTAACTAATCAAACGCTAATTGAAAAGACAAATCTGCAACTGCATAAGTTGGAATTGAAATTTCTCAATTAGGAAACGCATAAACCGTGAATGTAAGTATTGAAATACGCCAAATGAAAAACCATTAAAATTAATTTAAAACGTTGCAGGCATTAGTAAAACGAAGACCCGTGTGGCACATCTCCAGCTCCAATAAAAGAATTGAATCTCCGCGCTTTCTCAATATCACCATGTGCACAACTTCTTCCAGAACGGAACTCAGACAGCCCCTTGCTCCACCTTTTCTCCATTAATTAAACATCGTCCTATTCTCTAGAAATAATCCCGTGTGCTGCTAGAATAGAGCACCGAGACCTCCTGGAAGAAAAGAGAATGAGAGCCAGGCACCGTGTGCTTCTTGCTGCTGGATGAACGTGAGCACCAAACACTGGAAGTTACTTCTTCCGTCAAGGCTGTGACACCGCCTGCTTCTCCTCCCCATGTGCTGCTACCCTACATATTTTTTTAAAACCCCAAAAACCATTCCCCTAGGTGCCAACTACGCTTTTCTTTTTAAGCACCTTGTGCCCTTGCTGCTGTGCTGGCCCCTCATATGGAGTGCTGCTGCCCTGGACGTGTGTGTGGAGTGTGCTGGACCGTGAATGAAGCCCGCGTGGAGCATTACCATCTGCACATCCTCTCCAACGTGCTGCTAGCAGGCCGTGACACCTCCCAAGCTGGACCAGGCCGTGTTGTTGCTGGATCTGCTGGACCGTGGAGGAGTGCAGCATGGAGAGTGTGAAGTCCAGCCCATTCTTTGCGTGTTGCTGCTGCTGGCTTCTGAACGTAATAATTGAATGAGTGCAGGCCACGTGGCTTCTCCAATTTTTTGCTGCTGTCCTCTTGTTTTCCGCACATTGCCATGCACCAATACTTTAAAAGAAAGAAAACATGGTGCTCAGCCCACTTCTTCATTCCATGAAGTTTTGTCCCCTAGCACTTTTTGACTTCCTTCAATTAATTAATCACCACAAGAATGCACCTCCACTCAAAAGCCAAGCTGCTGGACGTTGCTCTCTCCTGCCATGGGCCGTGATACTTCTTTTTCTTTCAGCACCACTTCTTAGCTTCTCCAATCAAGCCCATCTCCATGTACACTCCCATAATTTAAATCCACACCTCCTCACTCATTTTAGTTTAAAGTATATTTGATGTGGCATTTTCTTTTGAGGTCCAAAATGTCCCAAATATTATCCAACAATTTTCCTACAATCAATAATGTAAATATAAAACTCAGATAATTCAAATTAATTAAAATAAGAATTTCTGATCAAATTAAGCACAATTAGCAAAAATGGGAAAATGTTGGACAATTAAGCACATTTCCTGAATTAAATCCGGTACAATAAACTAAGTGAAGTCAAGAAAATATTGACTCATCAAAGTAGACCACACTTAGTCTTTTGCACTCCTGGGCAAAATCAAGACGCAGATCAAGGAATAATTCAAAGGACATCAGGGAAGTGACACAAACTCTGCACACAGGAAACAAAGATAAACTAGGAAACAAACAAAATTACACAGTCCTCAAGGAATCTGGACAAAGAAAAGGAGTAAATCCAACACAGAATCAAAGAAAGTAGACACTCATGAAATCATCCAAGCAATTCCAAGCATGACAAAATTATCAGTCAGCGCAAGAGGTGAATCAAAAGTAACAAAACCTCACAGATGCACTATCAGTGTTTCTCTCAAGTGTCTAGGGTAAACAATGTCAACTCGATGCACTCAAGAAAACAAGCAACAACAGACTTGGCAAGCCTCTAATATCAACACCAAAACATATGCATGTTTAAATCAAAAGGTCTTTTATGGATGTAATGGGGCCAAGGACAAGGGAGGATAAATATGGATGAGAAGCTATGAACCAAAAGAAATAGAGGAGCAATGGGGAACAAGTGTAAACACAATAAAATCACACCCAAACCTCTAATTCAATCCTCTTCTTGACTCCATTATTCACAAATATATTTTTTTCTCTATTTTTTTTTTCATCATGTCTCTTTTCTTTTCTCTCTTTAGCATACAACTGTAAGAGGCAATATATAAATCATATTTCCAAAAACAAAACAAGACGAGGAACCAACTAGCCAATTCATAAGAATCCCCAGGGAGACCACACTTGTTCCCAAGACACTTCTAAAGCTCCAAAATTTCCTAAGGTTAAGGTAATAATGGTTTTTCACTTAGGGCTAGTGTATGAGCTTCAAAACAAAGAAATGAGGAAAGTGTAGGCTCAAAATGGGTTATCAAAAGGATTAGAACAAGGTAAGCTTATTTGGCTAGAGAGGCTCAAGAACAAAAATGCCTTTATCACTTCCAAACATGCATATCAATCAAGAATTATCAACAAGAGTCAAGCCAAGGCATATGCGCATGCAATCAAGAGACATATCACACACAAGAAAGACATTAAGTGGCTCAAATTCTCACACAGGGTATTTGTGTCACAATCAATTCAACCTCTAAAACATCATAATCATCTTCCCAAGCAAAGAAAAGCAAAGATTTCAAGCAAAGTATCAATGAAGTGAAGGTCAAGTCTACAAACTAAACAAAGTCCAGAAAGCAAGAGAAACATGCAAACTGTACACAAGACACGACAAAAATAACCTAGAAAAGAAAAAATTTAACCAAGAAAACAAAAACTAACAAAGAAAAATAAAAATCTCCCCCAATAGACCACACTAAACTACACAGTGTCCTCCATGTGTCATAAGTATAAGATCAGAAATCAGAACAGTGAACAGATCATGGACAAGTGCAATAAAAGTAGGGAAAGGGCGAGAAGGGAAAAAAGAAAACTCCCCTGGTCATGGTGGCAGTTGCCAATCTTGGACTTGTAGGGAGATGTCTTCCACCATTGGATCCAGCAAGGAAGTTTTGAGGAAGAATTTCTTAATCCTCCAGATTTGATCTAGCAAGGAAATCTCTTCCATAGCTAGATCTAAGAAGCAAGGATTGTTGATGAGCGGGTTCAGCTGGTGCCTATTGATCTTCAAACTGTTGTGTACACTGGCACCTTTGTCTTCCACCGTGGGCATTTATTGGTTAAATTCATGTGTACCTCCTGTAACATGGTTAGTGCAATGTGGCTCCAAAGAAATGACATGCAGAGGTATAACACCCAATCCTAATGTAATAGGCTGAACCTCAAATATACTCTCAGAACATGAATCACTTCCAAATTTAGAAACAATATCAAGAACAGGCTCAGATTCATGTTCAGTGCATGGATAAGAAGTATTCAAATAGGATGGCAAAAGTTGTTTCTCATCATGCAAAGAGTGGAAATAAAAAGCATTTTCATCAACAATATAATCATGAACATACCCCTCAACAACATAATCATCAACATAATCAAATTGAGGTATGTTTACCTCCACTTCCCTGAAGATTGGTAAAGTGGTGGAATATGAAAGTGGTCTACCTGGCTCACAATTGCTGCTTATACTTGCCTGGTCCTCCAAATCGTCATCAGGATCTATCTCCTCAATCGCAAGAGTAGGGACATCTGAAGGTGGGAGAGTAGGTGGCACAATGAGCGCAAGACTCTGGTTCCCATCTCCTAAGTCAATGACACTAACATCATCTGGAATCTGAACAGTCTGAAATGGTAACTCTGAATCTTGAGACTGTTCCTCAGTGAGTTGAGTGGCCATCTGCCCCATCTGATCAGTCAAACTCTGAATGTCAGCTTGTGTTTCCTGTTGAAACTCCATGTTCGCTTGCTTGAACTGAAGATTTTGCATGGTCATCTGCTCCAATAACTCCTTCAATGTAAGCTCATAAGTAGAAGGCTGAGGAGCTATTTCGGCAGGCTCATAAGACTGTAGCTGCTGTAGCTCCTGGACTGCTGGAGGCATACAAGTATTCTGGATTGGTGGTTCTTGATATTGATGTTGTGGAGTACTATGCCATCCCAGGTTAGGATCATTCCATCCAGGATCGTTGTTGTAACCATACTACAGAGGGAAGAATTTGTTTAGAAACTGATGCTCAAGATCTTCCCAACTGGTGACGGATCCTGGAGGTAGACAATAACACCAATCCTTTGCTGCTCCTTGTAATGAGTGTGAAAATGCTCTTACGAAAATGTGATCATCCGGGACATCTGGAGGTTTCATTGCAGAGCAAATAAGATAGAACTTCTCCAAATGTTTATGTGGGCATTCAGCTGCAAAACCATGAAACTCAGGCAGCAAATTTATACGTCCAGTGTTGAAAACACAACGAACATCCTCCTCATCAAGTGGAACCGGCTCCCAAGGAGAACTCTCAGAAGTTGGGGAATGAGCCATAGTGTTCTCAGCATAAAAATCAGCAGAATAAACATGAGGGTTGTACTCAGAGTTAGATGCAGAAGGAGAATCATAATCAAAGGCACAAGAAGAATAAGCAGTATTCACAAAATCAAAATAGGTAGACATGAAAAAAGAAAATACTTAAAATTACGAAACAAACAAAACACGTCACAATTTAACATGCAATGCGCACACATAAAACAGAACATCACATCACAAGACAAGACAAAACACAACACACACTAACACAACAAAAGACCTAAGACCGAACCGTTGGTCCCCAGCAGCGGCGACAAAATTTGATGCGGGCTGTCGCGGCCCGTCAAATTTGATGTGCATTAAAGAATGCAGTATAGTGCTAAGAAGTGACTCCTAGGTCGTGTCTCAAGGACCAAATTTGGTTCAGGTTATAGGTCGAACACAAAGTAGGAGGTTTTGGTGAAAAAGTTGTGTGAATGCAATTGAACTAATTTAAAATGGAAATTAAACATAATTCAAAGCATTGAAGTGAATGACAACAATAAACCGAACAATCCTAAACCGAACAGTGCACATCAGCCAGCTAATTAAATTGGGCTTGAAAAATGAGTGAGCTAATAAAATAAAATAAACCGAACAAACTAGTAACTAAAAAAACCTTCCGACGGTGATAAAAGAGCTAGCCCATGAGACCGAACGGTGTACGTCAGCCTTGGAAACAATAGAAGCATAAACCAATTAAATAGATAAACATCAAGCAATGAAAATGAGACTTCAATTCCCATCACGTGAATCAATTAGAATGCAATAGATTTTAACTAATCAAACGCTAATTGAAAAGACAAATCTGCAACTGCATAAGTTGGAATTGAAATTTCTCAATTAGGAAACGCATAAGCCGTGAATGTAAGTATTGAAATACGCCAAATGAAAAACCATTGAAATTAATTTAAAACGTTGCAGGCATTAGTAAAACGAAGACCCGTGTGGCACTTCTCTAGCTCCAATAAAAGAATTGAATCTCCGCGCTTTCTCAATATCACCATGTGCACCACTTCTTCCAGAATGCAACTCAGACAGCCCCTTGCTCCACCTTTTCTCCATCAATTAAACATCGTCCTATTCTCTAGAAATAATCCCGTGTGTTGCTAGAATAGAGCACCAAGAGCTCCTGGAAGAAAAGAGAATGAGAGCAAGGCACCATGTGCTTCTTGTTGCTGGATGAACGTGAGCACCAAACACTGGAAGTTACTTCTTCCGTGAAGGCTGTGACACCGCCTGCTTCTCCTCCCCGCGTGCTGCTGCCCTACATATTTTTTTAAAACCCCAAAAACCATCCCCCTAGGTGGCACCTACGCTTTTCTTTTTAAGCACCCTATGCCCTTGTTGCTGTGCTGGCCCCTCATGTGGAGTGCTGCTGCCCTAGACGTGTGTGTGGAGTGTGCTAGACCGTGAATGAAGCCCGCGTGGAGCATTACCATCTGCACATCCTCTCCAACGTGTTGCTGGCAGGCCGTGACACCTCCCAAGCTGGACCAGGCCGTGTTGTTGCTGGATCTGCTGGACCGTGGAGGAGTGCAGCATGGAGATCGTGAAGTCCAGCCCATTCTTTGCGTGTTGCTGCTGCTGGCTTCTGAACGTAATAATTGAATGAGTGTAGGCCACGTGGCTTCTCCAATTTTTTGCTGCTGTCCTCTTGTTTTCCCCACATTGCCATGCACCAATATTTTAAAAGAAAGAAAACATGGTGCTCATCCCACTTCTTCATTCCATGAAGTTTTGTCCCCTAGCACTTTTTGACTTCCTTCAATTAATTAATCACCACAAGAATGCACCTTCACTCAAAAGCCAAGCTGCTGGACGTTGCTCTCTCCTGCCATGGGCCGTGATACTTCTTTTTCTTTCATGTGCACTTCCATAATTTAAATCCACACCTCCTCACTCATTTTAGTTTAAAGTATATTTGATGTGGCATTTTCTTTTGACCTCCAAAATGTCCCAAATATTATCCAACAATTTCCCTACAATCAATAATGTAAATAATAAGCTCAGATAATTCAAATTAATTAAAATAAGAATTTCTAATCAAATTAAGCACAATTAGCAAAAAAGGGAAAATATTGGACAATTAAGCACATTTCCCGAATTAAATCCGGTACAATAAACTAAGTGAAGTCAAGAAAATATTGACTCATCATCTTTAAAGCCATGTCTCACCCCAAAAGATGATAAAGAATGGTTTCATCATTCTCTTGATGAAATTTGCATGATATAAGAAAATAACGCAAGTAATACTCTTTCTTTGGAGGAGATGGTAGTTGACAATTGTGAAGAGTTAAATGAAAAAGAAGAATTAATTGATGGGAGCTTGACTGATTTGGAAGAATTACAAAAGGTTCCTTTGCAAAACACAGAAGAAAAAGTCAAGGGAAGTAAAGTGGAGCTAAAGATGCTACTGTCGCACTTGAAGTATGTATTTCTAGAAGAAGGTGGAAACAAACCAATCATCATCAGCAACTCTCTATGTCCCAAAGAAGAAGAAAAGTTGGTAGAAATACTCAAAGGCATAAGTCCAACATACTGCATGCACAAAATATTCATGGAAGATGACTATAAACCAGTTGCTCAACCATAGAGAAGGTTAAACCTAGTGATGAAGGAAGAGGTGAGAAAGGAAGTGCTAAAGTTACTTGAGGTTGGCATTATTTACCCTATTTCTGATAGTGCATGGGTAAGACCAGCACATGTGGTACCAAAGAAAGGTGGGATGACAGTTATTTATAATGAAAAAAATGAGCTCATACCCATAAGGACTGTTACTGGATGGAGGATGTGTATCGACTACAGAAAGTTGAACAATGCTACTAGGAAGGATCCCTTTCCCCTTCCTTTCATGGATCAGATGCTGGAGAGATTGGCAGGTCAAGCTTTCTATTGTTTTCTGGATGGATATTATGGATATAATCAAATTGTGGTGGATCCAAAGACCAAGAAAAGATGGCTTGCACTTGCCCATTTGGAGTCTTTGCATACAGAAAAATTCCGTTTGGGTTATGTAATGCCCCAACCACTTTTCAGAGATGTATGAAGGCAATCTTTGCAGATTTGATAGAAAAATGCATTGAAGTCTTTATGGATGATTTTTCAGTGTTTGGCAGTTCCTTTCATGAGTGTTTATCTAACCTGGATGTTGTACTTAAAAGATGCACCCAATCCAATCTTGTTCTTAATTGGGAAAAATGTCACTTTATGGTAAAGGAAGGCCTTGTCTTAGGTCATAAAATTTCCTACAAGGGAATTGAGGTTGATAGAGTCAAAGTGGAGGTTATTGAAAAACTTCCACCACCAACCAATGTAAAGGGAATCAGATGTTTTTTGGGACATGCTGGGTTTTACAGAAGATTCATCAAAGATTTTTTCAAAATTGCCAAACCCTTAAGCAACCTCCTTGTTAAGGACGCCCCATTTGTGCTAGATGAAGAGTGTCTTAAGGCGTTTGATGTTTTGAAAAAAAAATTGATTTTTGCCCCAATTATTGTAGCTCCTGATTGGAACCAAGATTTTGAGCTGATGTGTGTGCCAGTAATTATGCCATAGGAGTTGTTCTTGGCTAGAGAAGAGAGAAGGTATTTCACACTGTTTACTATGCAAGCAAGGTTTTGAATGAAGCCCAGTTGAATTATGCCACTACAGAGAAAGAATTGCTTGCTATTGTGCATGCCTTGGAAAAATTTAAACCTTACCTCATTGGGTCTAAAGTGACTATCTACATTGACCATGCAACTATAAAGTACTTGCTAACCAAACCGGATTCCAAGCCGTGATTGATCAGATGGGTACTTTTGTTACAAGAATTTGACTTGGAAATCCGCGACAAGAAGGGAAGTGAAAATGTAATTGCTGATCATTTATCCCGGTTGGTTAATAGTGAAGTCACAAGTAAGGAAGCAGAAATGTGGGAATCTTTCTCAGATGAAACACGCATGTACATCCAACAAAGGTCGTGGTTTGCTTATATGGCTAATTTCAAAGCTGCAGGAGTAATCCCAGAAGATCTCAATTGGCAACTGATAACAGTTGAAAAACTGTTATTTTTATACTTAATTTTGACATCTAAAACACCCTTTATGACTTAGAATCTAGCTTGAAATCATGTTTTTTCTTAAGTTATGGAAATAAGAGAGTTGGATGGGTTTTATGCTTGGTTTTCCTTGTTTTGGCAGGAATTTAGAAGAATTGGATGAAAGAAGTTGAAGTAGCAAGGAGTTGGACTCAGGAAAGGAAGAAAAAATGCACAATTCAAGTATCGCAATCACCACTGAGCGCCATTTCACCGCTGAGCGCCAAACTTGCTTGTTGAGTACACTGTCTCGCGCTTAAGCGTCATCGCTGAGGGCTAATTCTGAGTGCCGCACTCTTTGCTCATCGCCATTTCACCACTGAACGCCGTTAACTTGGGCTTGGGCCAATTTTCTGTAATTTTAATAAACTATATAAGGGTTTAGTCGACCTAGGGTTGATATTTTTGGACAGAAAGAGGGGAAATTACACTCCTTCCACCCCTTGGAGGCGGATTTTGGATGCGGAAGCTCCGATCTTCAACTTTTAGGGTTCTATCTTTCATTCTTTTCATTATTTTCATCAAGTTTCACCATGTCTATAGTGAACTAAACCTCCATTGTTGTTGGGGAAACGATGTAATGCTTTGAAACTCTCATGTATTGAATTGATTCTTGATTATATATGCTTTACTTCATTAATTGTTAGGGTTTTTCCTCTATACTCTATGCATGCTTTGTTTAACTCATTCAATTGCATGATTATTGATTTTGTCACTATGGACACATATTAGGAAATCTAGAACTGGGGAAATTTTGTCGGAAGCAATATTACCTAAACATAGGAATAGGAGGATCGATTACCTTTAAGCTTCTATGCGAATGTAATGCATGATTAATTGCTAGGGAGATAAGACATTGTGAATTAGTGATTAGGATTAGGCTTTCTTCACCGAGACATCGGGTTTAAGGTAAATTAGAAAGTCACATTAGCATTAATGAAGAAAGATGAATTCATAAATACATGAGAGTGGATAGGTTAAGTCGGAAACCCCAACAACATAATCATTCCAAATTTTACCTTGAGTTAAGTTGAGAACATTTGAGAGGTATTGAAAAAGATTCAAGTTTGGGGTTACTGGAAAAAGTGAAAGAAAAGGCATTGAGCTAAATAGTGAATACTTGAAAAGCATAAGAAAAAGTAAAAGAAAAATGAAAAGAAAAGAAAGAAAAGCTCAATGCATGGGAAATCTGGGAAAAAGAAAGAGAGATTGTGCTTGAATGATGAAACCATAAAAGTCTCTCTTAACTCAAGGATTTTGTTGACCAGAAAAATCAATTTCCTTCTTATCCCAATCAAGTTACAAGCCATGAAAAGTCCTTGTGATGACAACCTGCTCGTGAGTATGTTTGATTGTGGCTAAATGAAAGGAAAAATTAAATTGTGTGACATTGTGATAGTTGAGTGAAAAAAGACACCAAAATCTCACTATACACCTGTGAGTTGAGTGATACACTTTAAAGTGCTTGAGTGATATACTTTTGACCTGCTAATCTCTCCAACATCTGGTCCATGAAAGGAAGAGGAAAATGATCCTTCCTAGTGGCTTTATTTAGCTTCCTGTAATCAATGCACATTCACCATCCAGTAACTGTCTGAGTGGGAATAAGTTCATTCTTATCATTATGAATTACTGTCATTCCGCCTTTCTTTGGAACCACCTGTACTGGACTTACCCATTCACTGTCAGAGATTGGATAGATGATACCAGCTTCCAAAAGTTTCAACACTTCTTTTCTAACCACCTCCTTCATTACAGGATTTAACCTTCTCTTTGGTTGAGCACTTGGTCTATAATCATCTTCCATAAAGATCTTATGCATACAATAAGTTGGGCTGATACCTTTAAGATTTGAGATTGACCATCCAGTCGCTTCTTTGTTAGCTTTCAGAATTCCTATCAACTGTTCTTCTTCTTGTGGAGATAAAGAGTTACTGATGATAGCAGGCTTTGTTCCATCTTCTTCTAGAAAAACATACTTCAGATGTGCTGGTAGTATTTTTAATTCTAACTTCTTTGCTTTGACTTCTTCTTCCTTATCAATTATCTCAAACTTTGTATCCTCCACTGAGATCTTCTTCAATGTTTCCAAGTCCATCAGACATTCTTCAATTAATTTCTCTTCTCCTTCATCTAAATCTTCACAAGCATCAATAAGAGTTTTCTCTAATGGAGAAACATACCGCACCATCCTTTCTTGCATCATACAAACTTCATCATTTGGATATGTCATGGCTTTGAATACGTCAAAGGTGACTTCTTCATCATGAACTCTCACTTTAAGCTTACCATTCTCTACATCAATTAAAACTCTAGCAGTCTTCATAAAAGGTCTCCCAAGAATGAGAGGTACATCACTATTCCCTTCCATCTCCATTACAATATATTCTATTGGGAATACAAACTTATCAACCTTCACTAAAACGTCTTCAACCACTCCATATGGATATGTAAGAGACCTATCTGCCAATTGAAGAGTCATTCTGGTAGGTTTGATTTCCAAACCCTCAATTGTTTTACACATGGATAGCGGCATTAAATTAATGCTAGCTCCTAAATCAATCAATGCTCTTCCAACTTCCAAGTCTCCTATGGTGCACGGAATAGTGAAGCTTCCTGGATCTTAAAGCTTAGGAGGTAATTTCTGTATGATTGCACTGTAGTTACCCTGTACTTTGATAGTCTCCTTCTCAATGTACTTGTTTTTCTTTGTAAGGAGTTCCTTAAAAAATTTTGCATATGATGACATTTGTTGCAATGCTTCAGAAAATGGTATAGTAATCTCCAGCTTCTTGGATGTTCTAATGTTTATTTGTGTAGCTGAAATTTAAGTTTTATTGGTCCAAATGGCAATTCGATGACAAATTTATGAACACCGAAAAACGGCGCCAAAAACTTGTTTAACCCTCGGCAAGTGTGACCGAATCGTATCAAGTAATAAACTCGGTAAGACCAAGTATCGTTCTCCCAAAGGACTCACGGCCTAGTTAGTTATATGATTAGTTGATTATTTAAGACATGTGAATAAATTCTTGAGGTTTCAAATGCAAAAGACAATAAGTAAACATGTATGCATGAGTTTTGATCAATGGAAAAGATGAACACAAACACTTGAATGAATTAGATGGATGAGTATGTTGTTGGGGTAATCAATTTCATCTTATCCACTCTCATATACTTTTAGGAAGTCATCATTCTTTTCATGAATGTTAATGCCACTCTCTAAAGTACCTTGCAAGAAAGCCTATCCTTAATTACGAGTTCATACAATTCCTAGCATCCCTAATAATTAATTCTGAAGCACAGAAGCTTAAAGGCAACCAATCCTCATATCCCTATATCTAGGCAGTATGCTATTGGGAGAATTTCCCCGTACGTTCCCATATCGACAAAACCAAAAATCATGACATTGAATGAGTTAAACAATGCATGCTTTGAGCAAAGAGGAAAAACCCTAACTAATAATGAAAGAAAGCATGTATCTCAAATAAGATATTTAAACACAAATTCCATATATGAGAGCTTCACAAGATTACATTGATTCCCCAACAACAATACAAAGTTTAGTTCACCATATTCATGGTGAAACTAGATGAACAATAATGAAAGAATGAAAGATAGAACCCTAGAAAGATGAGTAGGTAGCCTAAGCATCCAAGATATTCCTCCAAGGGGTGGAAAAGTGAGGGTTTGCTTTGTCCCAACCAAAGATACAAACCCTAGGAAGTCCTAAAGCTTACATATTATTCGAAATTTTACAGAAAAGTGGGCCTAAGCCCAAAAGACCACCGCTCAGCGGTACCAGCGCGTAGTCAATTCTCCCCTCAACTGCACTTTCACCCCTCAAGGGAGCCCACGGGTGTTCCTGAGTGCCGCTCAGCGGTAAACTGACACTGAGCGGTACTTGCGGCTTCTCTTCTTTTGCACTTTTTGAGTTCTTTTCTGATTCCATCTTTATCCTTCTTTACTTCTTTCATCAAATTCACCTTAAAACCTGCATAAAACAATTAAATCAAACATAAACCTGTCCAACTCTCTCATTTCTAAAAATATGAAAAAAATCATGATTCTAAGCTAGTTTCTAAGTGTTTATAAGGTTGCTTTTAGTATCAATTTTATGCATCAAAATAAAAGTTTTTCAACTGTTATCACAATTCAAGGCCCAAAATCAGGTCTTATTTTGAAAATAATGTACAGATGGGCCAAACAGGCAGACTTTACCCTTGCACCTCCTAAAATCCCTACATACACTCCTATTTCTGAAACAGGCCAACAACCAAGCCCAAACACTAAGCCTTTTCTACTACACCTCCCTAAGTTTCCTATTCCTACCCCTACTAAATCAGATTTCACCAGATTCTGCCACGTGTCCAAATCCTCCACACACAAATCTGACCATTGAGAAGTTGCCACGTCATTAATCCTTTGCACACCAAATAAACCAACCAGAACATGCCACCTCATGCCTCTTGCCACGTCAGCCCTTTCTTCTCTAATAGAGAAACCCTAATCCAGTAGAACCCTAGTGATGACAAATTTATGAACACCGAAATACGGCGCCACAAACTTGTTGAACAATCGGCAAGTATGACCGAATCGTTTCAAGTAATAAACTCGGTAAGACCAAGTATCGTTCTCCCAAAGGACTCACGGCCTAGTTTAGTTATGTGATTCGTTGATTATTTAAGACTTAAGAACGAAATAAGTGGAATTTAATATGCAAAACAGAAAATAAACATGTATGCATGAGTTTTGATCAATGGCTAAAACAAAATACAAACACTTCAATGAAATATGTGGATGAGTATGTTGTTGGGGTTATCAATTTCATCTTATCCACTCTCATATATTTTAGGAATTCAACATTCTTTTCATCATTGTTAATGCCACTCTCTAAATTACCTTTCAAGAAGGCTTATCCCTAATTACGAGTTCATACGATTCCTAGCATTCCTAATAATTAGTTCTTTTAGTGCAGGAGCTTAACGACAACCAATAAACTATTGGGAGAGATTCCCCGGATCTAGACTTCCCCGTACGTTCCCGTATCGACAAAATCAATAATCATGCATTGAATGAGTTAAACAAAGCAAGCATTGAGCAAAGAGGAAAAACCCTAACTACTGATGAAAGAAAGCATAGGTCTTAAATATAAGATGTAAAAACAAATTCCATATATGAGAGTTTCACAAGACTACATTGATTCCCCAACAACAATACAAGGTTTAGTTCACCATATTCATGGTGAAACTAGATGAATAATAATGGAAGAATGAAAGATAAAACCCTAGAAAGGTGAAGAGGTAGCCTGAGCATCCAAGATCCTCCTTCAAAGGGGTGGAAGAGAGAGTGTTTGCTTCGTTTCTGCCAAAGATACCAACCCTAGGAAACCCTAAAGCTTATATACTATTCGTAAATTACAGAAAATTAGGCCCAAGCCCAAAAATAGTGCCGCTCAGCGGTAAACTGCCGCTCAGCGGTAAGTGCGTGAGTTGGTTTCTTCCCCTCAGCGGCCATTTTGCCCCTCAGCGGATCCCCCGTGAACTCCTGAGTGCCGCTCAGCGGTAAACTGCCGCTGAGCGGTAGTTGCGGCTTCTCCTTTTGCACTTTTTGATGTCTTTTCTGATTCCATCTCTCTCCTTCTTCACTTCTTTCACCAAATTCACCTTAAAACCTGCACAAAAACACTGAAATCAAGCATAAACCTGTCCAGCTCTCTTATTTCTGAAAATATGAACAAAAGCATGATTTCAAGCTAGTTTCTAAGTGTTAAAGGTTGCTTTTCGTATCAATTTTAAGCATGAAAATAACAGTTTTTCAACTGTTATCACCTAGCCGCCACCATGTGCCGCCACTGTGAAACCGTCCGTCGCTGCCGTAACCTCCACGGCTACCGTTCATCTCCTCCTTTCTCGCTGGCGCATCAACGGACCACCACTCCCGCCACACAACACCTCAACCATGTCGCCCCGTCACTGGACAATCACCATCTTCCTCGCGAGATCCGTCGCCGCCTTCCTCATCAACAACTGCCGTCACTGCCGTGCCACCACCACGCCGCAGATCTGACCAACCATGCCGTGAACCTTTCCGCTCCGCAACCATACCACCATGAACGTCCAGAATCTCCTTGTGCTGCCAACTCTAGGACGCCGTGAATCACCACCGTCAATTTTCACCTCCACTGCGTCGCGAGAATCTTCGAGCGGCACCATCATCTCGCGAGTTCCATCCCCCTCAACACACCACGATTCACGCTTCTCACCATCTCCACAGCACCGCCTCGGTCTCGCCATCACCACCACGGTTTCGCATCTCAACCATCTTCATCTTCTCCATTCTCGGAACCCAATCGCGTCTCCATCAACGCCAACCTCCATCCACCATCACCGATCTGAAACCGGGAAACTACCGCTCCCCATCATCAACACACACCTGCATTCAGAAAACCCAGAGACAGAAGCATCATCACCACCGCGAAGGCGCAAGCGTAGAGAACAACGCGTGTCAGTCCCCAATCTAAAACCCTAATTTTGGATGGGAAAGGGGCTGACACGTGTCAGTCCCTCATTGGGCACGCCTCTCTAGTCAAAACTGGTCAATGCTGTTTGAATCTGGTCAAGGGTGGTCAGCTGAGGGGCTTTCTTGCAATTTCAGAAATTCAGAAGGGGCTAAAGTGCCGATAGAGACAATTTCAGGGTATTTGTGCAATATTAATTTAATTTGGGAATATTAACAGAAAATATCTTCCAAATAATGTTATAATTACCTTTATTTTTGTTTTTTTAACGCACATACATTTAATTTAATTTGAGTTATTTTGTAGTCTTTAGTCATTCTTGTTTTAGCAAAAATCTTTGTTCTTGTTTTAATTAAGAATTTCTCTTGAGAAATACTTGAGGCTAGTTTGAATACACTCTGGCTAGGACAGACTTGGTACTTAAGTTGTCCATTGTGACACACCTCTCTTTCCTGGGAGTGGACCCAACAAGTTTTTCTTATCTCTTATTTGAAATCTTTCTCTAAAGCAAGAACAAAAGAAAAAGAGAAGTAACAAAGGAGAATTTTATCAAATTAACCCGGAAGTCGAAAGGAATTTGCGTAAGCTGCGAAGAAAATTGAAATTTGGGTGTTCTACTGAGGGAGCACTTCCTATATCTGAAGTCATACCACCTTCATTATCTCCCATCACAAACATACCATCCAATCTTTTACCTGATCCTAACCCAAACAATATGGCACAAAGAACCATCAGATAGTTAGCCACCTCCCAGAATACAGTTATCCGAAGTAACATTGAATACCCTAATGAGGAGTGGGAGTTGAGACCTGACCTGTTAAATGCCTTACCAAAGTTCAATGGGTTATCAAAGGAGAATCCACACAAGCACTTGAGACAATTTGACATGTTGTGTGAAAACTTTAGATCTCCCAGGATCACAATAGAGAGCCTTAACACTAGTAGAAAAAGACCTTTCTATAACGAACCTATTATAACGGATAAAAATTATCCATTATAATAGGATATATTATAACGTAGTTTTGTAAATCAGTTATAATATGAAACGTGATGGCAAACTTGTAAATAAGTTTAAGACATATTATAACGTAGTTTTGAAAATCAGTTATAATATAAAATGCGGTGGCAAACTTGTAAATAAGTTTAAGACATATTATAACGTAGTTTTAAAAATCAGTTATAATATAAAATACGGTGACAAACTTGTAAATAAATGTAAAACCTGTAAATAAATGCAAAACCTATTATTAACTTATTATAACGGAGTTTTAAAATACAGATATAATATCTCTTCTTCTTCGCTTATTTTTCACATTTCCCTCCCTATATTTCATTTTATTTTGCCTCTCACTCTCATTCTTCTCTTTCGTTCATCTCATCCCTCTCACTCGCATTTCTCCGTCTTTAAAATTAGGGCAGGAAGGGGGCATTATTGTGGTTGGTTTTCACTCGCATTGAAGCAGTACGAAGGTATGATTGTGCACTATTTTGCATTTTGGTGATTATCGCGATTCCTATTTTTTTGTGTGAGGTGCGTTTTGGAGTGCTGCGGGTAACGTGGTCCCTTCAATTTTTGGTTCCGATTGCTGTGTGTGGCGTTCTCATTTGAGAAAGTTTGATTATTTTTTAGTGGGCATTGAAATTTGGGGTTTTAGGGTTGATGTTGGGAGAAATTGTGGGGTTTAGGGTTTGCTGTTCTGTGTTGGGACGCTTTTCAATTTTTTTTGATTTTGTTGAGGAACTGAACATGTTAGCCTGTATTGATGTTTTGCCTCTGATGATCTTTCGAAGAAACAAAAAAACTTAAAGACCGCCGATATTTTAGTTGTGTGGAGTAGAACCTTGGTAAGTGTTTATTGTACAAAATCATGAGGGGAGGTAACCACTTCTTTGGATACATGAATCTGTTGCCTAATTTTGGTGCCTAATTTTGAGTCTGTGGATTATTCTTGGCCTTTAGTTTATTTCTCTGGTTTCATTCCTAAGTCTCTTGCTTACTGATCAAACCATGGCTTCCCTTGGCCTGCTTTCTTTTTCCAGGGATACAGTGTATCTTAGTTGTGTCTGCTTACTTTAACTTTTTCTTATTCTTTATCATATTCAGATATGCATGAACTACGCCTAATCCACACTGATCTGAAGCCAGAAAATATTCTTCTGGTTTCTTCTGAATATGTAAAGCTACCTAGCTATAAGGTATTTGACATTTTTGGATGGAAACTTAATAATGTTTGTAGACTCAGTTATAATATATTTAAGGAAAATAATTGGATTGGTACAGAGAGTTTCCTCAGATGAAACACAGTTCAGGTGCTTGCCCAAGTCTAGTGCTATTAAGCTGATTGATTTTGGTAGTACTGCATATGATAATCAGAATCATAGCTCCATTGTTTCTACAAGGCATTACAGAGCCCCTGAGATTATTCTAGGTAACTAAGTATGGTTTTGGCCGCTCAGAATGTTTACTTGTTTTTCTATTGCCCTGTTAAGGTGTGTAACATAGAAAATATGTGGTGTTTGAACCAAAATTATGGATGATGGCTAAAGTGTTTTAACATGTTGAAATGTTGTCAATTTGTACAGAACTTCTGTTTTCAATCTTCCAGGGGAAACATGCTTGTTTGTAACTTTATATTATCCTGAACTTTTTGTTCACCGTATTGGCTAGCAAATCCTCTGCACTGTAGTAAAATACATTATTTTGCATGCTTTATGATCTATTGTCTTGCACTACCTTTTGGTGCCCCTTGTTTCACGTGTACATTGGATAATTTTCTACCTTGTCCTTAAGTGCACTGCTTGTTTGGATCTTTTCTTAGGTAGATGGTGTGAGGTATGATAAAAAAATCTGGAGTGTCAAATCTAGTCGTGATCTGATGTAATGAGGTCATCAGAGACTGCTATATGGGTTATTCACATGATTGAGTACTTTTGCAAGGCTTTTCAAAATGGACTTGTTTGAAAATAGCTATGATGAATTTTACCTTCAATGGGTTTTTCCTCCTATATACATTTTTTTTCCTCTTCTGTTACTTAGGATTCTATTTTTTATCTCCATTTGCAAAGATATTGTTACACTTTTGTTTTAATTAGTTTTTATGATATATGGTTGAATAATCTGTTTTTATGATATATGGTTTAATTAGTTTTAATTAGTTTTTATGATATATTGGTTCCTTTTCTGTTTTTATGATATTTGAGAAGCTAATTAATTATGAAATTCTATCGTGCAGTGGCTGGTTGTTTCCTTTTTTATATCAATTAATACTATTTATATCAATTAATTTTATTTTATTTTACATTTGTTTTGCAGGTGGCTGGTTGTGACCTTTTTTTGTTGTGTTCCTATTTCAAATTTCAAATTTCAAGTAAGAGACTCTTCATATTACAAGATGTTGTATAAGTTGCTGGTTTAAATGTATTTTCATAATGTGTTTCATTACAATTTTAATTCTATTATTTTATTTGTAGATTTTTAATGATTCATCTCCCATGGGAGCTGCAGACATGGAAGACGAAATGAGCTTCTTTTATTTTAAGTGTTAAGTAGAAATTTGGCTAGAATTCAATAGTGTATATACATTAATGTAATATTTAGATTTAATATATAGTTTTATGTATAAATGGTATTAAATTATTAGATGATTTAATGTTTGAAATGAATTCTATTTTGTTAGTATCATTAAATTTGTTTATTTGAAGCTATATTGATTATAAATTGATTGAATGAGATGTACAAGAATATTATTATAATTTTCTTGGATGTCAAATGTAATAATCAATCAATTTTTATTTTGAAAAAAAAAACATATTATAACGTACAAAAATATATACGTAATAATAGATCATATATTATAACGTACAAAAACTTTTACGTCATTATACCTCCCTGCGCATATTATGACGGACTTCAGAAACTACGATGTAATATGTTCACATATTATAACGTAAATTTCTGCTACGTTATAAAATGCACAGACTTACTATATCGCCCAGAACTATGTCCCCAGTAACTACGTTATAAAAAGTCATTTTTGTACGTTATAAAATGTCATTTTTCCACTAGTGTAAAATGAGAGCTTTTCCTTTTACTCTTCAAGGAGCAGCTCAAGATTGGTGGTATTATCTCTCTGCACGTATTAGAAATTGGAAAACTATTGAAAGACTCTTTCTTGAGAAGTATTTTCCTACATCTAGATTATCAGCTATCCGTAGAGAAATTCAAGATATAAGACAGAGAGATAGAGAGAATCTTAGTGAATATTGGGAAAGATTCAAGAAACTATGTTCTTCATGCCCTCAACTCCAAATGGAAGATTTTATTCTAAGATTTTATGAAGGCTTAAGTCCTACTGATAGGTCATGGGCAGATGTTGCAAGCGGAGGATCTTTCTTAGACAGGTCACTAGAAGATGGTATAGATGATAACAGTTGAAAAACTGTTATTTTCATGCTTAAATTTGATACTAAAAGCAACCTTTAACACTTAGAAACTAGCTTGAAATCATGCTTTTGGTTATATTTTTAGAAATAAGAGAGCTGGACAGGTTTATGCTTGATTTCAGTGTTTTATGCAGGTTTTAAGGTGAATTTGGTGAAAGAAGCGAAGAAGGATAGGAATGGAATCAGAAAAGACATTAAAAAGTGCAAAAGGAGAAGCCGCAACCACCGCTCAGCGGCAGTTTACCGCTGAGCGGCACTCAGAAACCCACGTTGGCTCCGCTAAGGGGTGAAAAGGCCGCTGAGGGGAAGAAACGAACTCGCGCACTTACCGCTGAGCGGTAGTTTACCGCTGAGCGGTAGTTTACCGCTGAGCGGTAGTTTACCGCTGAGCGGTATTATTTTGGGCTTGGGCTTAATTTTATGTAATTTTACGAATAGTATATAAGCTTTAGGGTTTCCTAGGGTTTGTATCTTTGGCTGGGACGAAGCAAACACTCTCTTTTCCACCCCTTTGAAGGAAGATCTTGGATGCTCAGGCTACCTCTCTACCTTTCTAGGGTTTTATCTTTCATTCTTTCATCATTGTTCATCTAGATTCACCATGAATATGGTGAACTAAACCTTGTATTGTTGTTGGGGGATCAATGTAATCTTGTGAAACTCTCATATATGGAATTTGTGTTTAAAAATCTTATTTGAGATACATGCTTTCTTTCATTAATTGTTAGGGTTTTTCCTCTTTGCTCAAAGCATGCATTGTTTAACTCATTCATTGTCATGATCATTGATTTTGTCGATATGGGAACGTACGGGGAAGTCTAGATCCGGGGAATTTCTCCCAATAGCATATTGGTTGCCTTTAAGCTCCTGCACTTCAGAACTAATTACTAGGAATGCTAGGAATTGTATGAACTCGTAATTAAGGATAGGCCTTCTTGACAAGGTAATTTAGAGAGTGGCATTAACATTGATGAAAAGATTGATGAATTCCTAAAGTATATGAGAGTGGATAAGATGAAATTGATAACCCCAACAACATACTCATCCATATAATTCATCCCGTGTTTGTTTTACTCTTTTTGCCATTGATCACATTCATGCATATATGTTTAATTACTGTCTTTTGCATTAAAAACCTACAATCAATCTTTCACAAGTCTTAAATAATCAACGAATCAAATAACTAACTAGGCCGTGAGTCCTTTGGGAGAACGATACTTGGTCTTACCGAGTTTATTACTTGATACGATTCGGTCACACTTGCCGAGGGTCAAACAAGTTTGTGGCCCCGTTTTCGGTGTTCATAAATTTGTCATCAATAGATCTAATAGAACGGAAGGCAGTAGACAATCAACAGTATGGAACAAGAGAAAATTCAGTGACTTTGTTGAAGGGAGTGCATGAAATTGATAATGGTGCAGTTGATGGAAAGAGGATAGATGAAAGATTGAATAAGCTAGAAAGCAAACTCGACAAGATTGCAGGTTTGTTCAAAACCTCAACTCCACAAATTGCTAAGAAGTGTGGAATTTGCATTTCAACTAACCATTATACTGATGAATGTCCTTGCTTGGTGGAAACCACTGTGGAAAACCCATCTCAAGCTTTTGCTGTAAACATGATTGAGGGAAATAGACCATACCAGAATTATCATGACTCATCCTCCAATAGGTATCAACAAAAAAAACCTTATGTTCCACCTCAACAAAGGCAGCAACCTCAACCTGAAATGTCACTACAAGATTTCATGAAAATAATACTTGAGCAAATTCAGAAATCAAGAAATCAATTGTAGAGTTGACTTAGAGGGTGGAAAAATTAGAGGCTAAGGAGACAAATAAACTACCTCCACAAATAGTGATCAACCCGCAAAATGTAAGTGCTATTACTTTGAGAACGGGTAAGCAAGTAGAAGGCCCTGAAGGAGCCCAAGGGGATGAAGATAAGGAGAAAGAAGGAGCGCAAATTGATGACAATGGAGGACCAAGTGAACCATCACCTGAGGCTACCACTGATAAATCCAGGTTAGTATCCTCTAACTCTTCTTCTAAAAATTCTTCTTCATCTTATTCTCCACCTCCTCCATATCCAAATCGGTTGAAACCAAGAAACAAAAAAATGGAGGAATTAGACCAAGAGATCTTAAATACTTTCAAAAAGGTGGAGATCAACATTCCCTTGCTAGATGTTGTTAAGCAAATCCCTAAATACGCCAAGTTTTTGAAAGAAATTTGCACAAATAGAAGGCGTTTTAGGGATAATGAGGTTGTGAATTTGGGAAGAAATGTGTCAAGCTTGATTAAGAAGCATATTGAAATACCGCGAAAATGCAAGGATCCAAGTATGTTTTTTGTTCCATGTGTTATTGGAAACTCAAAGTTTGACAATGCCATGCTAGATTTAGGGGCTTCCATAAATGTAATGCCTTTATCAGTGTTTACTTCTCTATCTTTGGGACCTCTTAAGACTACTGGTGTGGTCATTCAACTGGCCAACCGTAGCACAGTTAACCCTGCAGGTGTGCTTGAGGACGTCCTTGTCCGAGTACACAAGTTAATTTTTCCTGTAGATTTCTATATCTTGGACATGAAGGATGATGAAGGAATCAGTCCAACAACTATTATCTTGGGAAGACCTTTCATGATGACAACACGAACCAAGATAGATGTGCATGCAGGATCATTGACCATGGAGATAGGAGACGAGAAGGTGCGGTTCAACGTGTTGGAAGTTGGGAAGCACTAGATTAAAGATCATTCTTTGTTTTGTATTGACTTATCAAGTGATGTTGTAAACAATTTTTCTTTTTCAAATATGTCGTGCCTAATTTTGGACGAAAAAGAAAACTGTAAAGCAGGTGATACTAAGGACACGATATTGATAGATGATACCTCTATGGCGTCCGAGTATGATGTTGAGGTGGCTGAGATTACCTTAGGCAGTAAAATTTTGCCATCTATGGTACAACCACCCATTTTGGAGTTGAAACTTTTACCATCCCATTTGAAGTATGCTTATCTTGAGAGGGATGGGAAACTCCCTGTTATTATATCTTCATTGATTACTGATGAGCAGGAAAAATAACTATTACAGGTTATTAGAGACCACAAGAATGCATAGAATACTTTTGCAGATATTCCTGGTATTAACCCTTCTTTTTGCATGCATAGAATACTTTTGCAGAAGGATGCTAAACCAGTAAGACAACCTCAAGGAAGACTGAATCCTCAACTGATGGGGGTTGTAAAGAAAAAGGACACCAAGTTGCTACAAACAGGTCTTATATATTCAAATTCTGACAGCACTTGGGTGGGCCCTATACATGTGGTTCTCGAGAAATATGGAATCACAATGGTCAAGAACGAGAAGGACAAGTTGACTCCTATTCAAGAAAGAAGTGGGTCACATAATTTAGTAGTTGACCATCTTAGTAGGATTGAAAAGGGAAAAGATAACATTCCTATTCAGGATGACTTTTCCAATGAAGTCCTACTAGCATTCCTTCCACCATGAAGGAGGTAAGTTCCCTCATACTTTTTTTGTGCATTCCATATAAGGTATACATTGAGCAATATGCATAGTTTAAGTGTGGGGGTGTGGGAAACAATTAATTTTGTTTCCTATTTTGTTTGTTTTTAAATAAATGTTTGCATTGGATTTGAAAGTTTGAATCAGTAACTGGAATGATCATGAATTCAAGAGAAAAAAAAATGAGTCATGTTGATATGAGTAAACTGCTTCTATGATTTGCTGATTGAGTTGACTTGAAAATTTCCTGATTAAATCTTTTGTGAAAGAAATTTGAAACCATGTGAGTTTTGGGCTTAATGTTAAGGATGGACCACCATGTGCCATACCTATTTTTCTTGTGTGATTTGTCCATGTTTCGTTGATACTGTAATAGTTAGCTTGATTCTATGTTGTGCAACTGAGGTGAATATGCATGATTTGATATGATTGAGGCATTTCTTGTTTTAGCTACTTGGCCAAATAAACTTGTCCTAACATTAATCCATTGGAACCCTCTTTGAGCCTTAAGCCTATTTTTCTTGTCTCTAGTCATTGTCAAATGAGAAAAGAAGAAAAATCATATGTTTCTTACCTTAGGAAAGAAGAAGGAGTAATGGATTCTGTTAGAAGTAAAGCGAGAATTAAGTGTGTGGGTGAGTACCTCACCCACAAAATAATAAAAAAGGCAAAAAGGAAGATGAAAATTTGGAGTTTTAAAAAGGAAAAAAAAGAAAAGAAAAGAAGAAGAAAGAAAAGTAAATCTTCCTTAAAAGAGAAAGAAATAGATTTGTTTTTGAAATCAAGTATCATTACTCTTTCTATATCAATTTCAAAAACTCAGAAATTCCAAGAAAATTCCCTACCTTTGTCTTGGCCTCAATACAACCTTTAAAAAGCCCTCATGATCAATAATTGCATGTTTTCTGAAGTATGTGAATGATAGAGTTTTGCTAAATACTAAGGGTGTCTACTTACATGGGTATTTTGAGTGTAAACACAAGCCAAAAACACTTGAGAGAATTGGAGAGAAATAGATACATGTTGACTTGAGTGTTGTCTTTCATATTTTATTTTCTTGGGAATTCAAAAGGTTAACTCATGTGTGAAGAATAGAGTAATTTTATTTGCATGTCCACAACTAAGTGATTTCTAGATAATTGATCTATGTCTGGTGTTTTTCATTCTTTTGATCCAAATGCAAATATGGAATAAAATGACCCAAAACAAAGTCTTGGAATTAATTAATTTTGCCTAGGAATGCAAAAGGATAAGTGTGGGGGTGTGATGAGTGCATATTTATGCCCACATTTATGCTTTAGAATTAAATTTTTGATGAGATAATTGATAACAGTTGGAAAACTGTTATTTTCATGCTTAAAATTGATATTAAAAGCAACCTTTAACACTTAGAAACTAGCTTGGAATCATGCTTTTGTTCATATTTTTGGAAATAAGAGAGCTGGACAGGTTTATGCTTGATTTCAGTGTTTTATGCAGGTTTTAAGGTGAATTTGGTGAAAGAAGTGAAGAAGGATAGAGAGGGAATTAAAAAAGAACTCAAAAAGTGCAAAAGAAGAAGTCGCAACTTTGGAAACCCCGTGGGCTCCGCTGAGGGGTGACAATGCGCTGAGGGGAAGAATCACATTCACGCACTTACCGCTGAGCGGCACTATTTTGGGCTTAGGCCCACTTTTCTGTAATTTTACGAATAGTATATAAGCTTTAGGTGTTCCTAGGGTTGGTATCTTTGGCAGAGACGAAGCAAACACTCACTTTTCCACCCTTTGGAGGAAGATCTTGGATGCTCAGGCTACCTACTCATCTTTCTAGGGTTCTATCTTTCCTTATTTCATTATTGTTCATCTAGTTTCACCATGAATATGGTGAACTAAACCTTGTATTGTTGTTGGGGAATCAATGTAGTCTTGTGAAACTCTCATATATGGAATTTGTGTTTTAACATTTTAAGATACATGCTTTCTTTCATCATTAGTTAGGGCTTTTCCTCTTTGCTTAAAGCTTGCATTGTTTAACTCATTCAATGCCATGATTATTGATTTTGTTGATATGGGAACGTACGGGGAAATCTAGATCCGGGGAAAATCTCCCAATAGCATATTGCCTAAACATAGGAATATGAGGGTGGGTTGCTGTTAAGCTTCTGCACTTCAGAATTAATTATTAGGGATGCTAGGATATGTATGAACTCGTAACTAAGGATAGGCCTTCTTGCAAGGTGATTTAGAGAGTGGCATTAGCAATTGATGAAAAGAATGATGAATTCCTAAGTATATGAGAGTGAATAAGATGAAATTGATAACCCCAACAACATATTCATCCATCTAATTCATTAAAGTGTTTGTATTCCTCTTTTCCATTGATCAAATTCATGCATACATGTTTAATTATTATCTTTTGCATTTAAAACCTACAATCAATTGTTAACAAGTCTTAAATAATCAACAAATCATACAGCTAACTAGGCCGTGAGTCCTTTGGGAAAACGATACTTGGTCTTACCGAGTTTTATTACTTGATACGATTCGGTCACACTTGCCGATTGTTAAACAAGTTTTTGGCGCCGTTTTTCGGTGTTCATAAATTTGTCATCAATAATTGTGCTTAAATGGTTGATTTTAAGTGGATTTCTGATGATTGGAATTGTTGGTTTTGGGAAGTAAAGAGATGTAAAAAGTGAGTTTTAGCGCATAAATTATTCTCGGATGTTCTAATGTTTATTTGTGTAGCTGAAATTTAAGTTCTATTGGTCCAAATGGCAATTCAAGGCCCAAAATCAGGTTTTATTTGGAAAATAATGTACAGATGGGCCAAACAGGCAGACTTTACCCTTGCACCTCCTAAAATCCCTACATACACTCCTATTTTTGAAACAGGCCAACAACCAAGCCCAAACACTAAGCCTTTTCTACTATACCTCCCTAAGTTTCCTATTCCTACCCCTGCTAAATCAGATTTCACTAGATTCTGCCACGTGTCCAAATCCTTCACACACAGATTTGACCATTAAGAAGCTGCCACGTCATTAATCCTTTGCACACTAAATAAACGCTTAGAGTCTTGGTCGAACGCTGGCCGAACGCTTAGAGCCACGGAAGAACGCTTAGAGCTTTGGCCGAACACCTAGAGCCTTGGCCGAACACCTAGAGCACTGGTCGAACGCTTAGAGCCTCGAACGAACGCTGAGACCACGGACGAAAGTTGAGACCGCGGACGAACGCTTAGAGTCTTGGTCGAACGTTGGACGAACGCTTAGAACCTTGGTCGAACGCTGAGACCACGGACGAACGCTTAGAGCCTTGGCCGAACACCTAAAGCATTGGCCGAACGCTACTTAGACCACATACCACTAAGACTGAGCAGTATCAAGACCGAGCACCATCAAGACCGAGCGCTACCAAATCAACACATGACCGAACGGTGCCAAATCCACACCTGACCGAACGGTAACAACTCAACACATGACCGAACGGTACCCAATTAACACTTGACCAAACGGTAACAACTCTAACACCTGACTGAACGACACCTAATAATCATCTAACCGAACGGTAACAACTCAACACTTGACCGAACGGTAACAACTAATCATTTGACCGAACGGTACCTAATCGACACTTGACCGAACGGTACCGAACCGAACATACCAAATCAGCACCTAACCGAACGGTACCACATCAGCACCTAACCGAACAGTACCACATCAGCACCTAACCGAACAGTACTAAATCAATGCTTGACCGAACGGTACTAAATCAATGCCTGACCGAACGATACTAAATCAATACATGATCGAACGGTACCAAATTAACACTTAACCGCACGATATCAATTCAGTCCTGACCGAACGGTAACAACTAACCATTTGACTGAACGGTACCTTTCACGTTCTGCAGAATTATGCAGAATCGCAACCAGACTCAAGAGCACCATTTCTAGCCCTTTTTCCCGAGATCCATTTACAACAGCACAGTTCTACAATCACTCATACAGATTCATACAAAACAACGTCACTCTAAACACAAAATTGTTCATCAAACAACAAAATATTATAGATTTCAGCACATGTATAGTTCATACAACCCATAGAAAAGAATCTAGCTCCCCTTACCTCTTGAAGACTTCCTTTGTAAACCTTGAATCTATCTCCACAAGACTTGCATCACCTTGGCCTCGTTGCAATTCCAGAAGCTCTCAACTTCACCTCTCTCACAACTTTTTGTAGCAAGGACTTCACTCCCACAAGTGCAAAACCCATTCCCTCCTTTTCCCACACTTGTAGATCTGTCCAAGAGACACCATGGCCCCTTAATCTACTAAGAAGCACTTAACAATTGGAAAGCAGGTCTGCCCACGCTCCTCTCTAGCCCAAGGGGCCAACATTATGGGTCTGGAACATATTCCCCAACTTTCCACGCAATCCCACGTTTTTTTTTCTTTTAAATATACCTCTATATTTACATGTTCTTACACAAGTACTTTTTATGCGTTTGTTGTTGTTCTAGGGCTCTCTCTGGCCGGCAAGATAATGTGAAAATAGTCTTGTATTGTGTATTTTCTCATTCCTCCTTTGTGATTTGCAGTGAAGCAGACTTGGAGCCAACCCATTGTAAAAGGCTCCCCACCTACTCCTAGAGACAGCCACACTTGCACAGCCATTCGTGATAATCTATTTGTGTTTGGGGGTACGGATGGGATGAACCCTCTCAAGGATTTGCACACATTGGACACTAGTGAGTCTTCTTTCTCATATCTAAATTATGCACCCATCTTTGTCTTCGAAAGCCATAATGTATGTCTTTAGCTCAAGTTGAAACAATGGTCTATGTGTAATATGGACATGATTATTACTTGTCCGATGTCCATATCCTTGATACTGGTATCGATCTGTTCCATCTTTTTCTTTCAATTTTACTGAATTGTAGTATCTGTATTACAAATATAAATGTACAATTAATCGTGCAAAATAAAGGATTTTTATTCAGAATATAATGATTTTCTTTGAAATGCGTGTAATTATTAGATACTTTAATCTGGAGAGAGTTGAGTACATCAGGCCAATTGTTGCCTCCTCGAGCTGGTCATTCAACTGTTTCCTTGGCAAGAACTTGTTCGTTTTTGGGGGATTTACAAATGCCCAAAATCTCTATAATGACCTTTATATGCTTGATATTGGTATGTTCTTTATAGCCTATACAAAATTTTTCAATTTTAAGATTTTGTATGTGTTGTACTTTGGTTTAACTGTTTAATTAAAAAGAACCTTGCTGTGAAGGCCATTGCTGTGACTTTTATAATTCTTACCAATTAAGTTGAGAATTTAGTCGTGATGGAGCAGCACTTCAAGTGACAGGTTGTTAACAAACTTATTTCTGCACATTTCATCGGTGCAAAAAGCTTTCCACATTTCTTCAGAAAATATTCAATCATTTAGATGATGAGTGGTTGTGTTTGTCATTTTAGCTTATAAATTAATGTTGGGTCTTGCTCCAACTTTTCCCAAATTACTGTTTCAGTGACAATTATGTTATATATATATATATATATATATATATATATGGTAATTTCTCAATTTTTAGAAAGACTTATACTTAATTGATTAATCAATTCCTATTTTCTGTTCTGAAAATTACATGATTGTTTGTCTTTTTGATCAATGTTGATTAAGTTGGCATTCCTCATATAATCTTTCATTTCTTATTAACCATAGACACTGGTGCTTGGACAAATGTTACATCTTCAACAAACACTAGTACAAAATTTGCTTTTAAACTCGCACAATATACCTCATTTCATATAAAACCGCTGTCTATCAAAACACGGTGGCAGATTTGAAAATAAGAGAACCTTATATGCCTCGGTTGCATGCAGGACCGAAGCAGAACAACGTTACGATCTCGGTTGCAGGCAGAACCGGTGCCTAAAACCCAAGGCTTTTGGGCTGACAGCTTTTTAAAAATTGATACTACCTCGGGTGCAAAGCAGAACCGAGGCATAAAGCCTCTGCCACACCTGCAACTCACTGACACGCTTCTTCCACACGGCAAGTCATCCTTATGGCATCGGGTGCTATGTTTAACGGAAGCATATAATGCTTTATTGCCTCAGGCAAAGGTAGAACTGAGGTATAATATGCTTTCCAAACCCGTACCTTTCCCCATTTCGTTTGTGTTCTTCTCCTCTCTGCCCCAAAATGAAGCTTCTTTCTTCCTCTTTCTATAGTTCACATCATTAACATTTTATTAAACATGGTTATAAGCTAACAGATACCACCAAGAAACCCTCTCAGGGACGAAGAACTCCCTCCGATCCCAATCTCATCTCCCATTCTTCCTCAGCAGTTTTGTCCACCACTATCACTCCTTGCCTCGCCACGCCGCTCCTGTGCTGCCAATGCTCGTGCCTGCCTCGCCGTGCCGCTACCTCTACGCTCGTCACCTCTGTTTCTGTTGTTGCCCGCGCCTCGTCCTTGCGCCGTTGGTTCCCTGCCGCCTGCGTCCGCCACTGCTGCCTTTGATTTAGGGTTGAACGGGATTGCGCGAAGTGAGATTGGGGGAGTTTGATTTAGGGTTTGCTGACGGTATCATTGACAGTGAAGATTGGGGGAAAGATGGTGCTCTGCCACGAAGGAAAGATGGTGCTCTGTAGTGCGAAGGAGATCGAGAGATTGGTGAAGTCGCGGTGGTTCGATGCGAAGGAGAGAAAGAGATTGGGGGAAATATTGCAGGTTGCGCGAAGGAGAGAGAGGGCTCTCGCGGTGGTTCTGTGGTGGTCCGGTAAAGGTGGTCCGATGGATGGAGTGTTGAAGATTGGTGGAGTCGCGGCGGCGTCCTGGTTCTCCGGTGGTTCTGTGGTGGTCCGATAATGGTTTCCTTTCTGGTTCCCTCCTTTCTGATCTGCAGTCGCGGCGGCGTCCTGATTTTCTGGTTTGGTTTCTTGCAGGTTGCCTTGGACAGCGGCGTGATTCTGGAGAATGTTGTTGGAGAAGAAGACTTCGCGTGGTCGTTTGTGGTGGTCCGGTAAAGGTGGCACGGTTGTTGGGTGGTGGTCCGAACGGTTGTTGGGTGGTGGTCCGAACGGTTGTTGGGTGGTGGGGACCTTTCTCGAGAGTGAAGATACCTTGCTTACTTGGAGAACTCGAAGCTTGAGAAACAACTTTTCACAGACAAAATTAAAAAAAATAAATTATAACCACTCTACTGCCTCAGTTCCTTCTGAACAGAAAGTGAAAGGTCCTTGGAAAAAAGTAACCCTACTGCTTCGGTTCCCTGTGAATCGAGGCAAAATCGTACCTCTTTTTGACTCGGTTGTGAACCGAGGCCAAAAACTTATCCCTTTCTACCTCGTCTGTATATGCATCGGTTCAAGAACCGCGGTCTATAAGCGAAAATAACCGCTGTCGTTTCCGTTAACTGCACTAGTGAAATGGTCCGTCAGCTAGATTTTCTGTGGCCGGTGACTGTTTAGACCCTTTTAAGGGGGGTGTTCTTGTGTTCATAGGTGGTTGTAATAAAAGTCTTGAGCCCTGCATGATATGTATTACCTATATACAGGTTCAACAAAGTGTCATTTTTTTGCTAGTATTAAATTTTATGACAACCTTTGGTTCTGGTATTTCTATAGTATCTTTAACTAATTGTGATATATATCTTGATTTTAGGGATTGCTTTGGGAAAGTGATATATACAACCTTTGGTTTTTTTTTTGGCAAAAGTGTGAATTGGATTTTGATGGAAGTGAGTTTCTGAAATGCGGGCAATTAAAGTTGAGTGTAATGGATTTATTTATTTATTTTTAATTTTAGGATAAAAGATAAAGTGGGTTTCATGGGTATAGGAGTTTGCTAGTCTTTTGATTCATTGCAGAGGGAAGGAGAATTCATGTAGGACGTGTAGAGCCCTGATGCCAAATTATAATTTCTATTGTAAGTTTGCTAGTCTTTTGATACATGATAAGATATATTCTATGAATGACCAACTTTACATTGTAAGTAGAAATCTTCAAGTTATATTTTTACTTTTGATGGCCACGGCAGCGTGATGGGAGATTGATTTTAGGACTTCATTTGGTATGGCTTTAATGCCTAAGGATAGTGCCACCATTTTAGTTGTGCTAAACATTTATACCTGCCATGATATTTCACATAAGAATTATCAGTTTTGACTACCCGAATAGTGTAGATATCTGGATTCTTCTTCTTAGGCACATAAAGATAATTATCTACCCATATTTAAACTTCTCAAAATCAGGGACTTAAGCATAGCATAATATTTTAATGTTAATTTATATTTGATTTTCAATTTCCTATTGGTTCTTTAATAACTGCAGGGTAAAGGTGAATTCACAATTGAGTACAAAGAACATTAAGTAGTTTCTCATGATGTACACACCAATTGATAAAATTTTTAATAGAGTTATTTAGCTTCTTTTTTTTTATGTTCTGTGTGTATGTCTCTCTTTCTATGTAAGCATTTTTATTAGCTTTATGATTTATAAAAGTGTACGTACATATTTGGATTTAATATATAATTTCATGTGTAAATGATGTATTAAATATTAGACTATTTAATATTTGAAATGAATTCTATTTTGTTAGTTTCATTAAATTTGTTTATTTGAAGCTATATTGATTATAAATTGATTGGATGAGATGATAATACAGAAATATTATTATAATTTCATGTCAAATGTAATAATCAATTTTTTTTATAAAAAAACATATATTATAACGTACTAAGCAATGTACGTTATGGTACGTTGATCACATATTATAACGTACAATAATATATACGTAATAATATATCACATATTATAACGTACAAAAACTTTTACGTTATAATACCTTCTACCCTATTATAATAGACAAATGAAAATTTGTTATAATAAACTATGCATATTATGACGTACTTTAGAAACTACGTTATAATATGTTGAACATATTATAACGTAAATTTCTGCTACGTTATAAAATGCGCAGACTTACTATATCGCCCAAAACTATGTCCCCAGTAACTACATTATAAAAGATCATTTTTGTACGTTATAAAATGTCATTTTTCCACTAGTGATTTGAATCATAAATTTATGAATGACACTCTTAACTCAAGGATTTTGTGATCTTGACAAACCAAATTTTCTTCTTAGCTCAGCCACGTTACAAGTCATGGAAAGTCCTTGTGATGATACTTGTCTGTGAGTATGTTTGATTGTGGTAAATGAAAGAAAATTTTGTTCTATGTGACATTGGGATAAGTAGAGTGAAGGAGTGACCTCTATATACATCTGTGTGATTGAGTGAAACACTTTGTCTAGTGAGGAATAGTTCCATGAATACATGATTACATCTATGCTTAGTTAATTGATCATTCATGAGAATAACATCGGTTGGATATTATGTGATTATGTGAACACCATGATGAGTGATTTTAATCAAGGCATGTGTACATCTTGACTGAATTTTGTTTGATGAGCTGATTTGAGTAATTACTTGTCTTGGAAGAAAGAGTTTTTGAATGTGTTGAACCATTGTATTGATTGGTGGAAGACTGAGTTATATCTTGTTTGCCTGAGGAAAAGCAAAGTTCTAAGTTTGGGGTTGTGATAACGGTTGAAATACCGTTATTTTTAGGTTTAATCCTTTTCGATATCCCTATTTTTGTAGGATCGTCTCAAACAGGTCCTTAATTGTTTTAAAGTCTCTCGGTTAGGTCCTTAATTGTTAGGATGTGAATCAAATTAAACCTTGCCGTTAAATTAGGTAGACGGCGTCAAAAAAATTGATTCGTGGCTTAGTGACTTGACTGAGTGCTGTTGATGTGACACATATTGGTTATCTGAGTTGGCTTTTTTTTATTTATTCATTTAAAAAAATTAACTTTAATCAAAACGCAACGTTTTGTCTACAAAAAATGTATTTTTTAATTGAGTGAAGAACGTTTTAATTATTTGGGGGAATTTGGAAAATTAAAAGGGATTTGAATAAAACTCTAAATTGGAAGACTGAAATCCCAGAAATGAAACGTCTGCCTGAGGAGAGCAAGAACGAAAGAAGCTTTCACATCTCCACCAGCGAGAACCAAAGGAAGTCGCTCCTCCATGGAAGCACCGGAGAAGAAAGAAAGCAACCAGAAAAAGGAATTTCATGGAGCACCACTTATGAAAGCTAAAGAGCATGACGGTTTGAATTTGACTGACGTGCTTGATTTTGAAGAGATATTAGTCAGAAAAAAAAGGAAACAGAATATTTAATTTGAATTGTTTGATAGAAAATAACAATTTGAATTTGAAATGTATAGTTGAATTTGAATTTGAAACGTATAGTTGTCCACCATAATTAATTTGGCAAGCTGGTGAGGGGAAAGATGCATGTACAAATGGTTTTTGCAGCGTGAACGCGATACCAGATCTGCGAGTGAAAGGGTTTTGTCATTGCCTGCATCTGCACGAGTTGAACCTGGGAAAAGAAGAAGCTTCTCGATGTGGTTCTCCTACACATAGAAGAAGGAAACCTAGAAAATTGAGAATTTTCTTACGGTTCAAAAAAAAGGTGTCATTTCTCAAATTTAGGGTTTCAAAAGGATTCTAATTATGATAAAAACCAAGAATGCTGGCAGAAACCATAAGCGATACAAAGATAACTAATTTAGGGTTCTCTGCAAATTTTAAATTAGGGTTCTAAATGGATTCTGATTTAGGAAAGGTTTAATCATTTGTTAATTGTTTTTTATTTAAACGTTGTGTTTTGAATCATTTTATTTCAATAAAATTTAATTTGTAAATCAAACAAATCCAATTCAGTAAACCGTACACTGCCACGTCAGTAATGTCATCTTACCACGCACGCTCAATTTTAACGCCGTCCACCCAAATTAACGGCAAGCCCTTAATTGATTCAATTTTTCACATTCAGGAACTTAATTGAAAGATTTTACAATACAATGACCTAATTGAGAAAACCCTACTGATGACAAATTTATGAACACCGAAATACGGCGCCACAAACTTGTTGAACAATCGGCAAGTGTGACCAATCTGTACAATGGTTCACTCATTCAAAAATCCTTTTTTCAAGATAAGTAAAAACTTCAATCAAACTTATGACCAAGATTTCAATTAAGATGTGCACATGCTTTAGTGTTCACAAAGTCAGTTAATATCCAACAAATGCTATTTTTCATGAATGAGTAATCAATTAAGCATGGATGTTCATGTGCTTATGGAATATTTCCTCACCATGTAAAGTGTTTCACTCACACACAAGTGTATAAGAGGTAATCACTCATTCACTCCACTATCACAATGTCACATGAATCAACTTTGTCTTTCATTTAACCACAATCAAAACATTTACAAGCATGCATCATCACAAGGACTTTTCAATGGCTTATAACGTGGCTGGGCTAACAAGAAAATTGGTTTTTCTGGATCACAAAATCCTTGAGTTAAGAGAATCATAACAACACAGTTATTCTTATTTTTCCCAACTTCCTTTTGCATTGAGCTTTGCCTTTCTTTTCTTTTCTTTCTCTTTTTCTTTTCACATTCTTATTTCTTAGCTTCTTAGCTCAATGCTTTTCCCTTTTTCTTTTTCATGCTTTCCCAACAACCCCAAACTTGAACATTTATCAATACCACATAAGATTTTCTACTTAACTCAAGGTAAAGCTTTTCAACAAGG